>JAHHZJ010000204.1:0-46620 GCA_021437245.1 Aegilops speltoides | reverse complement strand
GTGTCCTTTTAAGAACATTCAAGATTCTAAGATATTTAGCTCACACCCAACTTGCTAAATCTCTTCTCATCCAAGGGCTTGGTGAAGATATCACTAGCGTTTTGTCTTCACATGCTCGATGGAATATCGCCTTCAACACATGATCACGAAGAAAATGATGACGAACTGGATGTGCTTAGTCTTTGAGTGCTGAATCGGGTTGTGAGCAATCTTGATGGCACTCTCTGTCGCAGAGGAGAGGCACATTCTTCACATTGACGCCATAGTCCTTGAGGGTTTGCTTCATCCAAAGCAGCTTGAGCACAGATGACCCAAGAGCAATATATTCAGCTTCAGAGACAGGTATACAGCCTGCTTTCTTCGAGGACCAATGCATCAAAGATCGTCCGAGGAAATGACAAGTGCCGATGTTGACTTGGTCCACACGATCACCAAAGATAGTCGAGTCAATATCCAATGAGATCAAAAGCAGAGCCCTTGGGGTACCATAATCCTAGTGTTGGTGTGTGAGCTAGATATCAAGAATATGCTTCACAACTTTATGGTGTGATTCCTTCGTGCAGACTTGAAATCGCACACATGCAAACACTAAGCATTATATCCGCCTAGATGCACATAGGTACAATAAAGAACCAATCATGGAGCGTATACCTTGTGATCAAGTCAGACCATTTTCATCAAGGCATAGATGACCATTTGTGGGCATAGGAATTTTGACGCTTTGCAATCTTGCATGCCAAATTTCTCAAGACATCTTTGAGGTATTTCTCCGAGATATGAATATGCCATTGTGTCGCTAACAATTTGAAGACCTAAGAAGAATTTCAACTCTCCCATCATAGACATTTGATATTCCTCACTCATCATATAGGCAAATTCATCACTATATCGCTGGTTAGTACAGCCAAAGATAATATCATCAACATATATTTGGCACACAAACAGTTCACCATCATATGATTTAGTAAATAGAGTAGGATCGAGTGAATCGGTGAAGCCATTCTTCACGAAGAATTCCTTCAGAGATCATACCACGCCGAGGGGCTTGCTTGAGGCCATAGAGAGCCTTATTTAGTCTCAAGACTTTGTCGATTCTTGGGATCTTCAAAACCGGGGTTGAGCAACATATACTTCTTCCTCAAGCTTACCATTGAGGAATGCACTTTTCACATCCATTTGATATAAGATGATATCATGATGGTTAGCATAGGCAAGTAAATGAATAGCCTCAAGTCTAGCAACAGTGCAAAAGTTTCATCGAAATCAATTCCTTCAACCTGTGTAGCCTTGAGCTACTAGTCGTGCCTTATTCCTCACCACAAGGCCATTTTCATCTTGCTTGTTGCGGTAGATCCACTTTGTGCCAATGATATTATGCTTGCGGATCCGGCGATCGACCAATTCCTGCACATTGTTCACTCAACCAATGTAATTCTTCTTGCATAGCCTGAATCCACTCGCCCGTAAATGCTTCATCTACCTTAGTGGGCTCGAGATGGAGACAAAAGCATAGTGCCCACAAAAGTTAGATAAGTGTGAGGCTTTTGAGCGGGTGAGAGGACCTGGTGCGCTGATGTCATCGATGATCTTCTCCACTTGCACTTCTTTTGCAACACGTGGATGAGTTGGTTGTCGCCGAGGATTTTGATCAGATTTTCTTCAGACCAATTTCCTCATCATGTTCTTCGTGCATCACTAGACGCTCTTCACGAACAGAATAAATTCTTCACCAGATTCTTCAAGAGGAATGACATCCTCGTTGCTTGTGCTTGATAGCATCCTCAATGGGTTCATCTAACACGAAGGTAGGTGCTCTTTGCAGCCATTAGTTTCATCGAACCGCACATCTACAAGGTCAACAATCTTGTGAAGAACAATGTTGAAGACTCAGGTGTCGTAGTCCTTTCCGTAACCAAGCATAAAACCTTCATGTGCTTTCTGCAAATTTAGAGTTGTGGTGAGGATCTCTAATCCAACATTTAGCATCAAGACTTTGAAATAACTCACATTGGGTTTCTTGTCGTGAGGAGTTCATATGCAGTCTTCTTGAAGAATTTGTGAAGATATACTCTGCTGATGATGTGGCAGCAAGATTAATTGCTCAATCCAAAATCGCCGGTTTTGTATTCATCAAGCATAGTGCAGCCATCTCAACAAGAGTTCTGTTTTGCGCCCACGACGCCATTTTGCCGAGGAGTATAAGGAGCAGATAATTCATGAGTAATACCAAGTTCATCAAGATAGGCATCAAGACCAGAATTTTGAACTCGGCCATTGTCACTTCGATATGCTTGATCTTCACACCAAAGTTGGTTGAAGCCCTCGAGGAAAATCGCTTGAAGACTTCCGCACTTCATGTTTGTAGGCAACAATGTGTACCCATGTATATCGAGAATAATCATCAACAATGACAAAACCATATAGAGATGCATCATTAGTGATCGCTGAATAATGATTAGGTCCAAGAGGTCCATATGAAGCAATTCAATGGACGAGTAGTGGTCATGATAGTCTTCACCGGATGCTTGGCCTTGGTCATTTTTCCGCTTCACATGCTCGCGATAAGGATCCTTGAGGAATTTGACATTCTCAATGCCAATGACATGCTTCTTCTTCGCAAGCGTGTTCAAATTCCTCATGCCGCATGACCAAGTCGTCGATGCCATAGCCAGCCTTCCGAGGCTTTTGCAAGTAGACACATGGCTGGTTGTGGTCCTCAGAGAAATCAACAATATACAAATCTCCTCTCCTAAAGCCTTCAAGACTTTGGAATTGTCACTTCCATAATCACAACACAGATATTTGCCAAAGACAACAACCATATCAAGATCACAAAGCATTGAGATCGACATGAGATTGTATCCTAAGGATTCAACAAGCATGACTTTGTCCATGTGCTTATCCTTAGAGATAGCAACCTTACCAAGACCCAATACCGACTTTTGCCTTTGTCAAGAATATGATATGCTTCAGAGGTGACGGTGATAAAGGAGCATCCATCAATAGATTCTTGTCACCAAATATGTGATTTGTACACCCACCATCGAGGACCCATTCAGAGGTTTTGGGTTGATCATCCCGCAGATGATTAGTGTAACTTACAATCTCATATGCTTCATCGTGAAGAATATGATATCAAGTTCATCGATGAATTTCATCAAGCAAAGAAAAGATATAGCAAGATGAGGACGTGAAATGAAAGTTCATTTCATCATGATTAGCTCGGCCCTTTCGTGCATTTTTGTCAGTCCCAAAGAAATTCTTCGACATTCGAGCACGCCCGAGACCTGACCTCGCAGAAGGATTAGTTCTTTTCTTCACCACCCACATCTCGAGGGGTGCAAAGAGTTCATCATCCTCGAAAGCACCATGTGAGAAAGGTGGCAAAGATGCCAAACCATTTCGCTTAGCATTGAGGGGTTAGGTAAGATATGAATAAGCGTAGTAATTCTTCGAGGACTTATGAACATAATGGTTTGAAGAATAATGCACATATTCATAGCCCTTAGCTTTACCCTCAGAGATGATTTGTTAGCATGATAATAATCATATGAGGACTTTGATCCAGCTTGAAGAGTTTGGTCCATATGAAGAATTTGATCGGGGTTCCTGTTTTCACGGTGGTGTCATGAGGACATTCACTTGAAGACTTTCAACACAGCTTTTGGGAACCCATATTTTCTTCATAGGGAACCGCTCTCAGCTTAGTGCCAACATATCTAGCAAATACTTCACCATTCTGATTTTTGAACAGTTTATAGTTGAGTCAAATGACTCATCGAAGAATGAGGAGATTCACATGTAAAACAGATAAGTTAGATGGATCAATCGAGGTCCTTTGCAAGAACCCATGAGGTTTTGGGATACCGCTGTGTTTCCAATATGTTCCATCGGCATTCAGCTTCTCTCAAAGGCAATACCTCTTTCCTAGGGTTTCATTGAGGATCTCGCTTGAGCACATCACAAAGTGTTTGATGCCCTTTGAGGCTTTTGTACATGCTCGCTATGTACAATTCCTTCAGCCCTGCATTGTCAAGGATACTAGCAAAGTCCTCTCGATGAGGAATTAGTGATAGCAGAGGCGATGAAGAATTTGTAACATTTGAAGCATTTGAACATTCTGTGAAAAATTAGCAGATTCACGCTCAATGCACTTTAAGCATGGAGGAACAAATTCTTCCCGAGAAGCGCTGATTTGTTGAGCTAGTAATGAATCGCGCCCTTCAAGATCTTCATAACATACTCTTAGCTTTTCAAGATCTGCCTTTCTTTGAATAGCTTCAAGAGAAAGCTTCTCATTGTCTTGCTTTTCTTGAAGAAATTCATAAGAAAGTTTCTCATGATCGACAAGAGGGAGTTATGATGACCTTGAAGGTTATCATACTTAGACCAAGTCTCTCAAGATTTTTAGTCGTGCTTTAGTGCGATCCATTTCTTCACCCAACATATCATCACTTTTATCTAGCATGTTTTGAACCTTTTCAAGAGCCCGTTGTTGTTTCACGGCAATTTTAGCAAGTTTAGAGTAGCTAGGCTTAAGATCCTCATCGATTCATTTTCACTAGAATCGAGGAGTTGTATTTGAGTACCTTAGCTGCTTTTGCCATGAAGCAATAGGTGGGAGCGAGCCATCATTATCTTCATCAGCTTGTTGGTGGAATCAGCTTTAGTGTTGAAGATGGACTTGCCGACGAAAGCAAGAGTAACGCCGACTCGCCACACGCACTCAGATTCTTCGACCTCCTCTTATCATTTTCCTCGATTCGCTTCAGAGTCCATTTCCTTGCCAATGAATGCCCGAGCTTTCTTGGAGCTGCCCTTCTTGTGAGATGAAGACTTTGATGGTTTTGAAGACTAAGATTTTGATGATTTCTTCTTCTTCTTCATTTCATCGTAACTCGTAGTCCTTGTATTTCTTCTTCTTCATTTCCTTTTCCCATCGAGGACAATCTTGAATATAGTGACCAGGCTTCTTGCATTTGTGGCAAAGTCTTCTTGTAGTCACCGGATGAAGAATCACTTCCCTTGAGGGTTTTCCAAAGCGACCACGCCTTGTGAATTTCTGAATTTCTTCACCAGAGAGCTAGATCCTGCTCAGTTCTTCAGATCACCAAGGCTACTTCGTAATCCTCACATTCGTAGTCGACACAACCTTAGCCTTCGTGGCACGTGGTTTGCCATAGTTTGAGCCATAGAGATCTCTTTTCAGAAGTCGAACTCGTGAGTGTTAAGCCTTTCGAGGATATCGCAGGATCAAGTGATTTGTAGTCAGACGCTCTGTATCATCAGTCCCAGAGTATCAAATGAGGAATCGCTTATCTTAGCGCTTCTTCACCACTTCATGGTCGTGATATCTGGCACCGAGGGCTTGAAGCTCATTTGAGATGTCGTGAGGCGATCAAGGTTTGTTGAACATTTTCGTTGTCGAGTCTTTTGAAGCGGTTGAAGAGATTCCAAGAACATCAACTCGAGAGTCACGCTGAGTTGAGACTCCTTCATTTACTTTGGACAGCCTATCCCGATAAGCTTGGCAGCTTCCAAAGCACTCACTCTTCCATACCGCCCTTTGCTCGATGGCCACAGATGATATTCTTCGCTTGAGAGTCGAGTTGTTTGAATCTCTTCACATCAAGAGCGGTCGTTGTTTCAAAGGATGGGACACCATTTTCCACAACATACCGTAGATCATTATCATTGCCTCAAGATGCATCCGCATCTTGTTCTTCCAAAGAGGGATAGTCCGCTCCATCAAAGGTAGGACACCCACCGAGACCTTGATCATACTCTGGTCGACATAACTAGAACTCCTGTGGTTAAACTAAAATCACACGTAACAAGGAGTACCTTGCTCGATACCAATTGAAAGTCGTTATATCGACTAGAGGGGGTGAATAGGCGATTTTATGAAATTCTTCACGAGGAATTTGCGTGAGGAAATTCCTTAGCTAAGAACTATTTGCGTGAATAAGTACTCGAGGTAAATATAACAGATTACACACATAGTCAAGATGATGAAATGAAGACTAGAACAGAGTACAGAAGCGAAACACGGATAACAAGATGAAGACAAATGATCAAGAAATTGAACTGAGGAATTTGTGAAAGTCTTCACCAAAGTCTTCAAGCAGATATGAACAACATGCAACATGTAATGAGGAAATGAATGAGTTGAGGAAATAGAACCACCATTGTGAAGACAATGATTTGGTAGACAGTTCCAACGTTGTCTCGCTTGTACGCCCTGTTGAGCGGCCGAGTATTTAAACTCGAGGACACACAGCCACACCCGCCTCCGAGCCGCAACTCAGACACCCACCCTCACCGTATTCTCCTTGAACTAAGACCACGCAGCCTCGGCCCAATCACTCGTGGTAAGTCTTCAGTGACTTCCAAACCTTCACAGACTTGGTCACTCGCGATCCACAATTCCTCTTGATGCTCTAGACCTTGACGCCTAACCGTCCTGGAAGAAGCATCTTCAAAGGTAAAAGCGCCGGATCCACGCAGGATCAATTTCTTCGATGCTCAATCACTTGGGGTTTTGTGGGGTTTGGTTTTGATTTTCCTCACTTGATGATTTTCGCCAAAGTCCTCGAAGGATGGGTTGCTCTCAAATGACAAGTGTCAAGTTCTCTCGAGCAGCCAACCAGCTAGTGGTTGTAGGGGCGGCTATTTATAGCCTAGGAGCAGCCCGACATGATAAGACATAAATGCCCTTCAATGATATGACCGTTAGGTGGATAAGATATTTTGGTCACGCTAAAGACAAAGAACGGTCGGAAATTTGACTTTCAAAGTCCTTAGGGCTATCATGTTCTCATGTAGGCCATTCAGCAAGGAATTCCTAACTCCTCGCAGTAGAAGTCATCAGTGACTGTAAGAATCAAGGCTCACATCAAGAATTTGATGAATCAGTATGAGATTTCCAATGGCTTCACTCAAGGGATTGGTAGGTGTAGGATTTTGAGTTGAGCATCACATGGAAATTTTTCCTTAGTATTTCCTCACCCTTTAACAAAGACGGTGTTTTATGACTCAAGAAAGAGAAAATGAAACTACGAAAACAAAGTCTTCACGCTTCATATTCCTCAAATGAATATCAAGTCTTCATGGTCACACCAATTTCTTCACTTTCAAGTCTTCGTAAAGTCTTCGAATATCAAAGTCTTCATCAAGAACTTCATTTTTAGGGTCGACTTTCTCTCAGAATATCAAACTCCTCATAGACTTATAGACCTGTGTACACTCACAAACGCATCGCCATTTAACCTATAAGTCTTCAATACACCAAAATCACTAAGGGCACTAGATGCACTTACACATGGAAGGCCTTAACAGATCAGAGACTCGCTTGTTGTGTGACCGCCGACCTTTCCTCGATCTCGGTGAACAAGGCACTCATGCTTGAGGACAAGCGACGGCTTTGATGACACCAGAAGCGCAAGATGATCGCAAGGGTAGCTCCAACAACCGAAGCCTCGCCTGGCAGCCATCCGGCCAAGCCAACCTATCAAGAACCAAGAGCCCTGACCCGCACCAACTATCCACCTCAAGAAGATGCCAACCCCTGTGCCAGCTTACAACAACCCTAATAACAATGCGCAAGAGAGTCATCCCCAACCAAGTCACTTGCTTTGTATGTGGACAACCAGGACATTACTCCAAGAATTTCCCAACAAGAAGCCCGACGCCCCTAATGCGCAGAACCCAGACAAGGCCGTGGAATGCCACCAAGGAACCAAGCTCCCGCAACCTGCCCAACAACGCAGGGGTCGTGAATCATGTCATCGCAGAAGAAGCCTGGAAGACCTTGACGCGTGCCGGGTAATGCCTTGTCAATTCAAAGAACCGCGAATCGCTTTTGTTTGATTCGAGCCACGATTCATTTGTCACCCAAAGTTTTGCATTAAAAAGTGGCATGACCCTACACCTCGAATAACCCTATGGTGGTACAAACCCGAGCAGAGATGAGAGCCAAGATAGGATGTAAAGGAGTCGGGATTATCATTAACGGGTAGACTTCCTAGCAGACCTTATCATCCTAAAATCACAAGGCTTGGACGTGATCTTGGGAATGGATTGGCTCAAGAAGCACCAAGGCTTGATAGATTGCGCCAACCGGATGTCACTATGACCAATGACCAAGGAGTCGGTTAAATTTGCTCCAACTCCTCCTCTACTCAAGCCAACCAAGTCAACCGTCTGACGGTTGGATTGGAGCAAGTGCCGTAGTATGCGAATATCCGATGTTTTTCCCGATGAGCTGCCGAATGCCTCCCCGACCAGACATTGAGTTCATCATCGAGCTCATACCGAGAGACCCATCTATAAGAAGCCTTATAGAATGGGATCGAAGAGTTAGCAGAATTGAAGAAGCAAGCTAGAGGAGCATGAGGAAGGGATTTATCCGCCTAGTGCTCTCCCCTTGGGGATCACTTGTTCTGTTTGTGGCAAAGAAGGACGGTACCATCCGCTTGTCATTGACTACCGCTCCTCAACGGTTACAATCAAGAACAAGTACCCACTTCCCAAGATTGAAGATCTGCTTGATCAACTCAATGGGGCCAAGGTGTTCTCCAAGATCGACCTCAGATCTGGGTACTACCAACTAAAATCGACCCCAAGATATTCAAGACGGATTTGTAACCATGATATGGCTCAGATGAGTGCACGGTCATGTCCTTTGATCGACCAATGCCCTGGCATTACTTCATGTATCTCATGAATAAGGTCTTCATGGAATATTTGGACAAGTTTGTCGTTGTCTTCATTGATGACATTCTTGTCTTCTAAGTCGGAAGAAGAGCACGAGCAACACTTGAGGATGGTCCTAGACAAGCTTCGAGAGCACCAACTGTATGCCAAGTTCAGCAAGTGTGAATTCGCGCGTGAAGTTGGATTCTGGGTCATGTTTAACCGAGGAGGGATTGTCACGACCCCGCTTAAGATTGAAGCCGGATCGAATGGCAATCCCCAAGCAATGTGAAGGAAGTCGAAGCTTCCTGACTCATGGATATTACCGCAAGTTCGCAAGGATTCTCAAGCATCGCTCACCCATGACTCAGCTCTTGAAGAAGGACAAGAAGTTCAATGGACGCCAAGTGTGAAGAGAGCTTCAGAGTGAAGAAGAGACTCGACCACCGCCCAGCTCGCCACGCCAGATATACACAAGGAATTTGTGATATATTGTGATGCGCCAAGAACCGGACGGAGGTGTTCTGATGCAAGAAGGCAGAGTCGAGCTACCTTTCAAGGCAACCACGACTCATGAAGAGAACTATGCTACTCATGACCTTGAGCTAGCAAGAGTGGTTCATGCCCAAGACATGGCGACATTACCTCTAGGGAAGCGATGTGAGATATACACGGATCACAAAAGTCTGAAGTATATTTTCACCAAAGGGAATTGAACATGAGGCAAAGGAGATGGCTAGAATTGATCAAAGATTATGACCTCGTTCAATACCACTCGAAAGGCTAATGTGGTAGCAATGCATTGAGGTGAAGGCTTGCTCCTTGAATGCTATGCTTAAGGACAAGCTACCCGCTTTGTATGAAGAACTTGAAAGCTAGGTCTTCACACGATGCATTTTGTAACATTTCAATTGCATTATTAAAGCATGAAAATTTGGACCAACAAAAACTTTTGCATTATTTGGCTTTTTATTTGGAGTTGGTTTGCTTTTGTGCTTCTTTTCTAATGCTCTTTAAAGTCAACTACTCCACCATCTATATTTCATCTCCTTGCCCCAAACTTCGCCCAATGACCATGCCATGTGTATAGTGCAATATAGAATTTTCTTACAAAAATAATTTGGCCAAAAAGTATTTCCTAAATTTAGTTTTCCAAAACCCCTGAATTGAGGTTTGCACTCGCAAGTGCTTGATTTGGGTTATGAAAATATTTCAAAAGGAATATTTGAACCTATTAGGTGTAGGACTCATAAACCACAAAAATATAATTTTAAAAGTTGTTTTACTATTTTATTTAAAAGCTTTTTCTTAAGGCCGAAATGGTCTTTAATAGGAAAATTATTTTATTGTTTTAAAAATATTTGAAAAAATTAGGGAAACTCAAGGACATATATTTTCCATATATAAGAGTTTCAACACATGGTCATGTTCAAAATATTGGTCAAATCCTCTAAAACCCTTTCTCGATATTTCAAGCTTTTGAAATATTTACAAAGGAAATATTCTCCAAAATTCCAAGAAAATTCTATCATCTCACATATGACATATTTGATGATCTTGATAAGTCTCATGTCATGGAGAATAGTATAACCCCATGAAATCCCCTCAAAACCAATTCTGTCCATTTTGAAGTTTTTGCAACTTTACATTGCCAAACATGTCCAAATGTTCTCAAACTTGGTGAACATGCTCCAATGGTCTAATAATGCATCTAGACCAAATGGCACAAGTTGGAGAAGAAGATATCCTGGTCAAAGTGCCTCAAAACCTTCTCCTCACTGTAATCAAATTTGAACTACTTTGTACTACCAACTTTTTCTCCATGACCCCAAATTTTGTGAGCCCGATCACTTGACCAAATAAGGCCACCACACCAAGTGGTGCATCAAGGAGAAGTGATCTACCTATCCGATCTACACAAATCCATTCCTACCCATTTTAGGGTTTGCAAAAGTTGCATTGGCAACTTTGTCCAAATAAGCTCAAAATGGGTGGAAGGCCCTAATTATGTGTGGCATCTCACCTGTGGAGTCTCATGGCCAGTGGAAATCATTAACTTGCCAAAACATCATCAAACACCTTCCGCAGAATTTTAGAATGCTAATTCCATCCCTTCCACTAATCTCCTTGAGCCCATCTTTTACCACAACCCCTCCTCGCTCCTCCACTTGGATGCTTTTATGGACAGCAGCTTCTCCTCTCTCTCTATCTACTTCTCCCTCGCCCTCCAGAGCATCCAAGGCTCACTCCTAGTTTTGCCCACACCCCTCGCAGCTTCCAGACACTAGTGGATCGCCATGACGCTGAAAACTGCGGATGCGGCCAAAGTCGGCTCTGAGCGCCTGAGGTCACCGACTGCTGACGCCAAGGCCCCGACCACCTCGAGCTCTCAAGGCCACGATGCCCTCAACGTCCGGCTTCCACGCCAAGAGGCTCCCCACTTGCTCCCGAGCCCTCTCTCTCTCTCAGCCAAGGCTGTAACCGCCTCACGGCTCAATACTGCCACTCCTCAGGTTCAAGGCAGCTCGCCCCGCCCCTTTCTCTCTCTCCTCGCACCCTACACCACTCCCACGAACACCCCCGAGCCTCCATTCCTTCTCTAACAGCCACCCGAGCCGATCCTCATGGGCACCAGAGGGCCACGCCTATGGTGGACCTCGCCAGCCCATAAGGCATCCCAGCTCTCTTTCGCTTCATGTCGCTCCCCACACTCCAAATCGACCTCCGCACCACCCATTCATCTCTAGAGCCGCCGAGCTTGAGATCGAGCTCGAGCTCCCTCGCTCACTGCCGGGCGTCATGCAGCATGTGCCCCTCCACCTCCGCTTTTCTCGATTCGAACCGCTGCCACGCCGACCTTTTCCCTCTTTCCCACTTTTTGCAGCCGGAACGGCCGGATTCATCGATGCTCAAGCACCTCACGCAGGACTGCCGCCGCGTAACCAGGCTGCTCGCGACCGCCTCCACCACCATTCGAATCGCGGCTCACCCGATTCCAACGGTACCACCCGCCAAGACCTTCCTCGCTCAGATCGCCACCGGCGAGCTGCGTTGCCTCCGCCGAGGTAGACGACGACGGCCGTGGGGCCAACCTGTCACCACGCCCGACAGGGGATCCACCGTCAGTTTAAACGCACAAGACGCACCGTTCGCCTGCTCGGCCTAAAGGCGATTTCGCCTTTACGCTCAAGTGGCGGCCCTGGGCTGGTTTTCCCTCCTCGGCTCGCTGCCCGTGGCCTCTCCGCCCAAAGGCACAACGCCATTTTTCTTTTTCTTTTTCTCGCTCTTTTCCAAAATTCCACAGACAAAATATTTGTCCAAATGAAATATTTCCAACTCCTAAAATCTCGTAAAAATCCCACCTATTTATTGATATATCTTTCATGCACATCCATTACACTTTTTCTGCTCTGCTCAAATTTAAATTCAAATTTGAATAGAGGAATCTCGCTTAAAAATCCACAACTCGCTGCCTCTAACTCCAAATCCAAAACCAAGAATTTTCCCTTCCTAGTTTTCCTCCTAGTATTTTACAAAAATAAGTTGACATTTTTCCGAGCACTTTGACTTTTCTGTTTTTATTGTTATCTTATTTTCCGTTATTTTCTTGCAACGTTAGATCCCGGATTTGACGAGGTAGTCAAGAAGAAGGAGGAGAAGGGCCTCAAGACTTTGAAGACCAAGCCAACCAAGGCAAGCAGCCCTTGACCATGTCTATGAAACCCTTTTTATGCATGTCATATATAGCCCTTTATTATCGCTGCATCGAATCATGGTGAGATGGTGAACCACGGGTTGGTTGCTCATATTTCCTCGCTGATACTTGCATTGTGCATGGCCCTACCTTCTTATGAGGGTTATGCCTGGGAGTAGATAGGATGTAAAGTAGATGCTACGCAAAAGGGGACGGGTTTATGCATGGTGAAGGAGACAAAGCTTTTCAAAAGATTTTTCAAAACTCCCGCTGGGTGCCACTTATGCCCGAGGAAGATGATGAGATGGGCACCACTTGATAACGTGGTGTGCCAAGGAAAGTGTGTGTTGTTTTCAAAACGGATTGGTCTGAGTTAAGCACCTATTCCAACCTTAATCCAAGAACCACTCTACCCTTATATGGGAAAGGGCATTATTGAGTACCTAGACCGATACTAGCTTGGAGCCCGTGACATTAGTGACGGGAGAGTTGGTGTCTCTCTGGGACGGGTCGCTGTAGGGCGGCCATGACTGTTATTAGTGGCACCGACACACCGCTGGTACCCCGTACAATGGTATGTGATAAGTATGGGAGCGAGGCTTCAAGAAAGTGTTATGTGGAAAGTGGGCACGGGTTATCGCTAATCGAGTGGACTCCATGTTAGTGTCGCCTAGGGAAAGGTAGTGATCGGTGCTTACCCCTGTACTTGAGGTACCGCTGGTCGTGGATGACACTAAGTTCCCTGATCTAGTGGGTAAAGTGTGCAACCTCCGCAGAGTGTAAAACTATTCAATAGCCGTGTCCACGGTCAAGGACAGTTGGGTAACCGCCTATTACGCCCACTTGTTTACAAACCAAGTGTGTGTGTGATGATGAAATGACTTGGGTCAAGTCAAGGGACTTGACATGATTGAGATGGGTTGGTGCCCACTCTATTTATGTTGGGTTGGTGCCCACTCTATTTATGTTGATATCTGTAACCAGTCCTCATGGTTACTTGAACTCTCTTGATGCATGCTTTATAAGGATGTTGAACATGTCATTGCACTCAAAACTAGCCTTCGCAAAATTTACCTATATCATGCATTGTTGTACCTTGAACCAAAACATGGGTTGCTTATAGTACATTCAAAGTACTCATTGGCTTGCCATCGTTATTTAATCGACTGCATGGAAGAACCGAGTACTAAGAAGAGTTCTTTGGAGACTAACATGCTAACTAGGACGCTTCCAATGTAATGCCCGAGGGTTAAGGCTGATGGCATGGGTTCTACTTATCGCATTTATTTCCGATGCTTATGTTTCATTTGATGTTCAGCCCTTAAGGCTTTATCAATGTAAGACTTGACCATAATGGTCACAATTTGTGTAAGACTGATGTATGGATGTAAGACTCTTGTTATTCAGCTGTGTGTTCAAGTGAGCATTGATCTTCGGATCATCACACGCAGATTCGGTGATCTCGACTTATGAGGCGGAGGGAGCCCCGGGGATTGGTCGGGAAAACGAGGAAGGAGGAAGGAGCACGCGGTGGTCAGCCGATGGGGAAATCGAGGAGGATTCGTGAGTGGGCGGGCAAGGGGGATGGATGGGACATGATCCCTAGATTTTAGGTTTGACCGATTATATAGGCAGGGGACTAGGTAGGGATTAATCCGGTCCGCTCGATTATAATCAAGGTCAGAAATAAATAGGTTAGATAGTCCATAATAAAACGGAGATATTTTATAGACGTTAGGGATGATCCAGATCCAACGGTGACGAGATCGAGCTGTTCGTTCGGGTGGCTGGACGACGAAGAGGGGGTGTGCACCGCAAAGAGGGTCAAACGTCGGGCAAAAAAGAATGGTTGGTCCAAGAAAGGTCAACGGACGAATGGAGAGAAGCGAGAAGCGGAAACTACGAAAGCGGATGCAAGTTTTAAATATGACGGCAACGAGTGCCGGCGTAATGCGAATGATGCGGGAGATGAAAAGCCGACATGAACAAAATGCAAAACGAAGACAAAAACCCAACCACGGAGAAATAATATATGGCATCTCCGGAAAAGAGTTGAGTTATGAATACGAATGTTGTATCCGGCGTTACAACACTCCACCACTACGAGAGGATCTCGCCCCAGATCTAGGATGGCACCGAGAAAAGCGAAGAGAAGAGGAGAGGTAAAACTAAGTTGCTTTTTGACTAACGTAGTGAAACCATGAACCTTGAGAGGTTGAGCAATTTAAAAGAAAGAGTACAAGAGATGAACGAGATTGCAAACAATTCAGAAAAGAGGAACAATGAGAACGAGAATTTGAAGGTTGAAAGACATGAATCAAGAGTTTAATGGACAAGATAGAATTCATACCACCCGTTAAAACAAGATAAGAGAGGAAGAATGATGTAATTTGGGCAAAGACTAAAAATGGAAGGAATTTGAACATGAACTTGAGAAGATAAGATGGTACTTGATTAAATCAACAACAATCGCATAATGGAATTGAAAGAAATGACGGTAAGAAACATTACAAACTGACCGTTGAGAAGGAAGGCAAAACTTGATAAGATGAGAGAGAACTCAATGAAAACACGACACTCCTAAGTTAAATGGATAAGCACGAAAAGAACATGATCCCAAAATGAGATGATGTAAGAAGAGCAACATCACAATGCCTCCAGAATCAAAGAATAGAAGATAGATCAAATAGAATGAAAAAGAAAATGCCAACTTCGCCACAAATGAGCTTGGAAAGCATCCTTGCAGAAGAATTGAATGGAGTTGTTGGAAAATCAACAACGAAAAGCAAGCTTGTTATGGTCTTAAGGAATGCATCTCAAATTATGAGGTGACAACCTGCCAAGCACGGGAAAGAATTTCATTGATACAAGGAGACGAGAAAGCTATATCACGGAGGATAAAGAAGAACTTGGGTCATTAATAAGCACCAAAAAAACGCTCCTTAGGGAAGGCTTTAGGTGAAATCTATACCAAGATAACTCCAATGAAGAGATTGATGGATTTAATATCTCATTCTTGACAACATGTGAATCACGTAAACATGAATGGAAATTGTCAAGAATGATATAATACCACCTCAAAGCTAAGGTAGAAGAATTGCACTTCAAATGCAAGAAGAAGAATATTTGAACGCTTCAAAACAAAACATGTGTTGAGCACCATGTTTAATTTTGAGTATAGCTTATTGATCTTAACTTCAAGAGAAATCTTGAAGAACAATTGAAGAGTGAAACAATCCTTGAGGAACCACCATGTAGAGCCTCCATGAAGAACTCCGTAAACAAAAGGTGATAGAAAGAAAGAGAAGTTGAAAACACAAGGTGAATCCTTGCAATGATTTAGCTGGATCTCCGTGATAATTAGAGCTTGGAACCCGGAAAAAGAGAAGATGAAACAAATGAAACCGAGAATTTTAAGGGCCTCCAAATAAAGAATTAATCACTTGGATGAAACAAGAACAAGAATTATGTTATGTGTATCCTTCACCAATTAAATTGATGACAATCAACGGATTTGGCATACTACTTATTCTCGAGAGAGGATTAAAAGAGATATATCAAAACTTGAGAAGGTCTTCAACGATCCACCTAGGATTGGAACAACAAATGGATTGATATGATAACAAAGAAAGAGAACTCTTGAACGAAACCAATTAAGAATTGAAAAGAGAGTACCAGGCACAATTAACCGGAAGTATTTGAAAATGAATGAAGATACTTTGAGGATTTAGATACATGAGAACGAAGAGATCATGAACTAGAGGGTATTTGAACGATGCAATCAAGATTTGGAGAATGAAAGCTCAAATCTGAGAATGAAGAATTATGACATGATGGCTTCGAGGAAAGAAACGAAACAACTCATGAAATGCTCCGGACAGTGAAAGATTCCACAATCGAAAACAATTATGAGAGGATGGCAACAAGCTAGCACCATGAATCTTCAAGAGAATGGACCAAGATTAAAGAGAAACTCTTCTTCGTCTTCAAATGATGAGAATGACAACGAAACACCACCAAGAATTATTGAGACACACCGAAGAATCAAAAGCTAAGAGGTTGAGCCAACTATGAAAATAATTTGAAAGATCTTGAGAAAAGCATTTGACCGATGATAACTCATTCTTACGCCAAACTTGGAGAAGAATTTAGGATAGCCTGGAAAATAGAAGAGTCGTAAGATCCTGGAAAGATCTCCGGTTAGGCCCATCAAAAGGAACACCGCTGAAATGATTTTAAATAGAGATTGCATCAAGTTGAATTAAATGGCTTGAATGAGATAACCACCTCAAATATCTTGAAGGGATTGAGAATGGAAACACAAGTCTTGGGAGATATCTTCAAAGACTCCGCAAATGAATAGGAAGAAGTGAATGATTAAGAGGTGCATCGGTATGAAAAGACATTGAAATGAGGAAAAAATGATCAACAAAATTTGACTTGAATCCACCGAGAAGAGAAAGGAATGAGGAATGACGAACTAGTAGAACATCTTCTTGAGAACCACCGTGTCGTGGTTCTAAGTCCGATAAAGAGAAGTAGGGGTAGGGGAGAGGCGATGTCCTAGCTATGGAGCAGCTCAAGACAAAAGATGTAATGGTTCAGCCCTTCTTGAGGAAGTAACACCCACGCCTCCTGAGCCCCGAGGCGGTCGAGTGGATTATCAAGATGAGTATTACTAAGAGTGTGAACCTCTATCTGAGGGAGGGTGGTTATAGAGTGCGCCAGACCCCAGCCAACCCACATAATGGAGGGATTAAAGTACATTAAGCCGTAACGCCTCATAAGGCGCTTTAACTATCATTAAGTCTATTCAAAGCAAACCGCTATGCTTACAGAGTGCCTTCTCGACCTTCGGTGGTCGAAGAGTCTTCATGGTTAAGTGAATCTTCCATGGTCGAGTCCTTCCATTCCAAACAGTGGATTTCTCTTTGGTCGATCGAAGATGATCTTCACGAAAGCCCTTTGGTAGGACGCTTAGGTCAGGCCTATGACCTACCCTAGGTACATGAATCCATCATTAGCCCCTAATGGATTGAGGCTTGAGGAAGGAGGAGTCACATTGTTTCCACTTTTGCATTCTCGCTACGTGCCGCCTTGGATCAAGATCTTCTCTGCTGATAACAAGAAACTTTCTTCAATGACTTGATCCATTCTTGTTCTTTAGTCGAGTGACTTCCTATTCCCGAGCAACGAATCGCAGGAGATCTCGCACTCTGATGATCGATCCGCTGCCGCGGATCTCGCGGATACGAATTTGGGGAAGCGAATAACGGATCAAGGCGCTTGGATGGGACGAATAGGGCGCTTCGATCTCCGCGCTTCCGCCACATATCGTAGTGCGGCTGCTCGATATGATTGGATTGTTTGGTCCAATTCACATCCACTGAAGGGATGCTATAAATGTAACTCCCGAGGCTTATGCACGTGACCTTGTTCTTCCTCCTTAGTTCTTCCGCTCCGCCTCCGCCACCGGCCGCTTTCTTTACATCTCCTCCTTACATTCTCACGCGCGCCATGGGCAAAGAGAAGACGACGATGTTGGAGCTGCCAAGCGCGCTGGCGGCGAGAAGGCGCCACGCCGAGAAGGCAAAGGGAAGATCTACGTCGCGGTGGTTCCTCGTCGAGATCCAACCGCCAAAGGTTGTCCAGTGGAGATCGATTCAAGCCGACCATCAAGGAGAAGGATCTCTCGATATGGCCGACGACGGATTGATTCCCCACGGCGCCAGAGACTTCCCCGGGTAGAGAAAATACCAAAAGAGGGTGAGTGCTGCTTGGCCACCCATGTCGACCGAGGTTTTTCGCTGTCAACGAGTGTCTTCTTTCGGTTTTCAATTTCTTCGAGCCCAGCTCCACCATTTTACTCCAAACCCATCGCATACCTTGCCGCCGCTTGTGTCTATGTGCTAAAACTTCCTGGCTGTCAATCAGACCGGGTTTGTTCAACATCTTCACATGTCGCCTCAGACCGTGAAGAAGGCAAGCCCCGGTGACGAAGACCCAAGTAGTCCAGATGTGTGGTGGTTTAGGGTCCGCTTGAGGAACAAAAGCACCTTCCCAAATGCAGTGTCTTTTCCCGAGCCTCGGGGTCGGCAATGACCGTTCTATTGGCTGAATGAGACGACCTGGCACCGACCGCCTTCCGCATTCACCATGAGTCGAGTGAATAGACCTCCCTCAAGGTTGTTCCAAGAGAGGACTCAGTGAAGATGCTGATGGACCGTGGTGCAATGGTTAGGGACGGAGGATCGGCATGGACCCGAGGTTTTTTCGAGGCTAATCCAGCCCTTCAGCCCGGAGTCACCGCATGTGGCTGTATCGCGCACCGAAGACGTAGACTCGGCCCACCCGAGGCAATGACGATATTGTAGTGGAAAGATGGATGGCTGCGATCATCGAATAGGACAACCTCGCGATCTTGAGGATTTCCCCACTTGATCGTGATGGGCCCGTATAAGGTACACTTGCTCGCCCGTTGTATATCCGCCGAGTGCTTCTCAGAATTTGGTCGACAACTCGCTGATACTTCCAGCCCTCACAGAGCTATACTCAATGCCCAATGGTGCCCAGATTCACCGAGGAGAGGGGAAGCCAAAGGAGGCGTAGAGCCGTGAAGAGTGGGATTCAGATGTCGTAAGACTATCGACAACGGCGATGATGATGACGAGGATGATGATGACGAGGATGAAGAGGAGGAAGCGACCACCGCGCTGGAAAGGCGGTCAAAACTTGTGCACGACCTTCCAATGAACGTAAGGAGTTGCGATCGCTTCGCGCAATGACCAAACGCCCGACCGCCCAAGGCCGATCGAGAGGCGCCAAAGGCAGCGAAGGTAGTTACGAGGACAACCAAGCCTCCGCTAAAAATGAAGGTGTCCATCCCCACCATCTGTGGTAAACATATTGCTTAAGCCTTCTTGTTCTATATAAATTTTGTCTCGTTGATATTTGAATCGGTCGATCGATTCTTTGGATTTTTAGCGCCATGACTTCAAACCTCACTAAGGCTGAAGACCATGAGATGGAGGCCGCCACCTCAAACTCGTACTATATCCTTAATTTTGTTCTTAGTCGATCGACTCAAGATTTCGACTTTAACTCTTTTCTCAAGTCTAACTAATGACATCATCACTCTTCCCGACGTATCATGACATGAGGTTGAGACATTGAGGACTAGGAGGAGCAGGAAGGCATCTACCGCAAAGAAGCCCAGGTGTGATTTGGCCGAGACCGCAGATGAAGGAGAGGTCGGCACCGACATACCGCGGTTCGCGGAACCACCGACGAGTGCTCGCCCACTTCGCCGAAAGTGACAACCTTCGATTCTTCACCACGCACCACGCCCGGAGGACCAGCCGATGTCGCTAAGGAGGCGATCCGCCAAGCAGTGAATCATGATGGAGCAGTGAAGATCGCCGATGCGAGCCAAGCAGCTTACGACGCTACCGCCTTCTTCAGAGAATGTTCAGTCACGACCACCACTGCCTGTTAGGATATGCTATCAAAACTTTTCTTTCTCGAATTATAGCGCCACCACTGGTGTGTTGGTAAAACTCCGTGGTCGCGGGGCATCGAGTGCACCTACCGGTGTAGTCCCTAAGGCAAGGTCAACCGGGCAATGGTCTTAGGCTTACTAAGTAGATGTTGATCATTATCCAATGGAACGAATCGAGCTCGGTCCAAAGGGGGCACGCCGAGTGCACCCATCGGGTGTAGTCCCCGAGATCGTGGTCGATCGCCGCGCTGATTACGGCTCAAGAAGTACCGTCGATCGTCAACTCGCTTTTTTTTTTAAAAACTGGTCGATCGGGTCGACTATGTCTTGAATAAGACCAAGGGGGCACGCTGAGTGCACCCATCGGGTGTAGTCCTCGAGACTACGGTTAATGCTTATGCTCGATCGTAGTCTTAGAAACGCATAATTTTCTTTATTCACTCGAAGTGATTATCTCTAATATTTTTGCAACTCGATTCTTCAGAGAAATCTTGTGATCTTTGCGCACGCTATGCTGAATCGGGAGCGTAATATTCAGCTCGAGTTGGACTTGAAGCTAGTGCAGAGAATCGATTTAATAAGGAGGAGACCAAAGGTATGTTTGGTGAGATTTCACTACTTTTTTCCCCTCATTTGCTTCAAGCTTGACTTTGCTGTGATTTACAGCAAGGTGAAGGAGGCCCAAAGGAAGAAGGAGCTTGAGTTGTTCGAGAAGACAAGCTTGTTATGAAAAATCTGGCCTCGGCCCAAGCTCTCAATAGGATAACACCAATCAAGGCTGCTCGCCGCTAAAGAAGGATGTGAACGAATGAAGGCCGACAAGAAGACTCGATCAGAAGGTCTCCAAATGGCTGGGAAGAAGAACGAGCCGAAAGCTTGGTGGTCTTGCTAAGAAATTGTTCTTAAGCTCAAGGTAATCTTCTTCACTCACCATTCTTCCAACTGCTATGTTCCCATTCGACTATTTTCCGATTCGGTTTTGTCTTTGCAGTAGTTCTCAAGAACTTTGAAGAAGAAACCAGCCACCGAGACGAACCTTGACCGCTAATTCTCCTCGTGAACGGCGAAACTGCCATGAACATCTTCCGACCGAGTCCTGTTGTCGCTGCTGCGGGACTATCTCGAAGATCAAGGTTGCTACGCCCCCGATCGACTCGACGCCCGCCCAAAGGAGACACTCCAAAATGACCTCGAGTCATTGATGGCTCGACTAAACGCTTCCCCGACCGAGTGCAAGAGTGGAAGAAGTCTTCGGCGGTGCGCGTGCCGCGTGTCCGGCGCGCGAGTCCATTGCAAGGATGCCCGAGAAGATAAGCCGGCGATTCCCGAGTGCCAACACCAAAAAGCACGACTTCGTGGTCTTCATGGAGACTTTCATTGTGCTGCCACGCGATTGCCGACGGATGACCTTGACGAAGTTCGTTGTTTCCATCCAGCCCATGAGGGGTAAAAACTTTTTGACCTTAAATTTCTTCAGATGCCGAGTGAGTTGTAACCGATAAACTTTAACAGCTTAGCTCGAAAGCACTCTCGTTATTTTAGGCGCCAACCTAAATTTAGATTGATGTTTGGAAATGATTGCTTTGATTTGCTTTTGCAGTGTTAACAGAGATGTCACGCAGCCGACTTATTCCTTAGGGTAGCACCGAGTGCAGCAGCCCCTGAGCAGAGGTTTGCTCTTCACTCGTAGATTTTTATCTTAGGCGAGCACTGGTCAGCTTAAGCCCCCGAGCGAGAGGTTTGCTTCACCCTGAGGATTTCTTATATCTTAGGCAGCACTGGTTGCATTAAGCCCCGAGTGAGAGGTTTGCTCTCCACTCTGTAGGATTTCTTATATCTTTAGGCAGCACTGGCTGCAGCTAAGCCCCGAGTGAGAGGTTTGCTCTTCACTCTAGAGATTTGCTGTATTTGTGTCAAGCTCGGAGAAGAGGGTCGCAATGACCTCACTTTGCCTTCCTTGCAATCGCACATCATACTTATGGTGTAGCTCGAGGAGAGGGTCGCAATGACCTGCCTGCTTTCCTTGCTAGTATACTTTTATACTTAGGCAGTCCTTGACTGCAGTTAAGCCTCCCAGTGGAAGTCCGCTTACCACCGGTAGGATTTTTAATAACTTAGGCGGCAATCGAGTTTTAAGCCCCGAGTGGAAGTTTGGCTTACCACCTCAGTAGGATTTTTAATAACTTAGGCGAGCATCGAGTCGAAGCTTAAGCCCCGAGTGGAAGTCCGCTTACCACTCGGTAGGATTTTAATAACTTAGGAAAGCACGAGTTGCAATAAGCCTCCGAGTGGAAGTCCTGCTTACCACTCTAGTAGGATTGTAAAAACTTAGGCGAAACGGATTCGGATTAAGCCACCCCATCGGGGAAAATTTTACTCGATTTAAAAATAAAGAGTGACAGAAATTATAAAGGAATTATACACTATTACTTCAAAGCTCGTGAGCTACAGTGGAGTATTTTTTACAACTCTTCCGAGTGAAAACCTTAGTAAAACGGGCGGAGCAGATCCGCATTCCAAGCTCGGGCTCATCAATATTGTGTTCGACATTGTAGAGACGATATGCCCCATTGTGGAGAACCTTGTGACGATGAAGGGTCCTACCCAGAGGGAGCAAGCTTATGTTGCTTCGCTGATCTTCAAGGACCAGATTCTTCCCGAAGGCTCGACCTTCACATTTCGCGACAAGCGGCGCAAGTCTTGTCTGGTAAATGGTCGAGCGGATCAGAGCCATTTTCCTCTTCCAGAGGTCGATCGATCCCGACGCGCTGCTCACCGCTTCATTATAAAGTTCAATTCAGGAGCATTGTGAAGGAGATCACTCGTAAAACTGTCGCCCTATAGACCAGAAGAAAGGAGTTCTCCAATGACCGATTAGGGGGTCCGCAAACCCCAGCATCAAGGAAGTTCGTCGACCCAAGCTCCAAACCGCATGCTTGAGATCTCGTGATCAATCGGGCTTCAGACCTTTGAGGATTAATCCATTGGCTGCTCACGGGTCTGCTCGATGGATGGGCGATCAAGCGTAGTCGACTCGTGCTTTGGGAGTTGCGTAAACTTGAATTCTTCCGAGTCAAAATTCACCCATTGTCCGTGATAATACCGTAAGGGACTCCATACCTGAACGCCAACCTCCGACGAAGGGAAACAGCGAAGACTAAAGATCAAGTTTTTGATTGGCTTAGCCTCAATCCACTTGGTGAACTTGTCGATCGCCACCAAAGACATGCGGAAACCGCCCGACCTGTTCGAAGGGACCGATCATGTCCAACCCCCACAATCAAGGGCCGACGAGTGGAATGGTTCAAAATGACGCAGGCTTGTGTGACATATTGAGTAGAATTGGCATCCTTCGCACTTGTCCACTATTTCCTTCGCCATCTCATTTGCTTGGCCAAGAAAATCCGGCTCGGTATGCTTTTGGTCCGGGAGAGGACGACATGACCACGTGTCCCCGAGTGGATATCATTGAGTATGACTCACCTTCTTCTAGCGTTATGTATTTTTTGAACCGACTACCGGGCTCTATATAACTCGCCCATTGATACTCAGAAGGTTGCTTTGATCGCAGACGCCGAGCCTCTTCTTCATCCTCCGGGAGTTCCTTTCTCGAATATATGTGATGTATGGAATCGCCCATCGGGAGTCACCACTAAACCTCCATAACTAAGTCGACCATCGCTGAACCTCGACCCTACCGGTCTCGCGCACTTGGGTTGTGGAGCCTCTCAGGAAGGGATCTTCTTTAATCGACGAGTGTGTATGTTCCAAAAACACGCCACTGAATGGCTTCTCTTGGACCCTATCTTCGCCAGATCATCCGCTGCTTGATTTTTCACCGGGGATGTGATGGAGTTCCAACCTCAAACTTTTTTCAAATTTTCCTCAATCAGATTGTAAAGATCCAACATAGCCGGGTTTCACGCCCCACTCCTTCATCACTTGATCGACCATAGATCTGAATCGCCATAGACCATCAAAGCGACAGCCGAAAGTGAGATGGCCATGCGTAATCCATATAAGAGGGCCTCATACTGCTTCATTGTTGAGGAATCAAAGTGAATCGACATACCTAAGCTTATCTCCTCCGGGGAAACTAGAACAACCTCAAAGACTGCAACCATTCAAAGATCTTGGAGCCACAAAGAACATGGTCCAATGCTCCGAGTGAACTTCAACGGTTGTTGTTGTTCAATCCACTGGCGAGGAAATCCGCCATAGCTCGGGACTTAATGGCATTCTTTGCCTCGAATTTGATATCAAGGGAAGAAGTTCAATCGCCCATTTCGCCACTCGACCGTTGCTCCATAGCAGATCTTCGATAAAGGAGCGTCAACGACGATGGATAGAATGATCGAGAAATAGTGAGCAACCTTCTTTGTGGTCATGTATATACCATACACAAGCTTCGATAATGAGGGTATCTCGCTGGATGGAGTCAAAACTTCGCATAAATAATACACCGGGCGCGAACTTGAAGGCTTTTCCTTCCTCTTCCCGCCGACCGTAGCATGTAATCGACAACTTGTCCAGGGCTGCAATGTAAAGCAACAGAGGTTTTGCCGATTGGAGCCAAGCACCGGCTGGGTGGAGAGCGTAGCTTTAGCTCGCAAACAGCATTCCGAGTCCACTTAACTTGTCGCCTTCTTCATCACGTAAAGAGGTAATGCCTTTCACCAGTCGTGAGATGAATCGATTTAAAGCGCCAAGCATCCAAGAAGCTTCGGACGCCGCGGCACTCGCATGTATGCTTCATTCGGAGAATAGTGCCGATCTTCTGGTTAGCGCCGATCGCCTGCTCGAAACGAAAACCGAGTAATTTTCCACCAGAACTCCCCGAATGCACTTTGACGGATTGAGCTTGATATCATCCGAGGTTGGCAAATGTTTCGACGAGGTCAAGGTCGGAACCTTTCGCGACTTAACGACGATATCATCCATATACGCCCACATTCTCGACCGATTTGAGGAGAAGACACTTCAATCATTCGTGATAAATGTGGTCCCCGCATTCTTGAGGCCGTAATGGCATGGTGATATAGCGTAGCACCTAATGGAGTGATGAAAGCTGTTTTATTTCATCGGGTCCATACACGGATCCGATGATACCGGAATATGCGCCTCAAAGACACCTTCACACCCGGTCGAGTCAACAATTTGATCGATGCGGGGAGAGGAATGATCCTTCGGCAGGCCCATTAATGCTTAAAATCAATGCACATGCGGAGTGAGTTATCCTTCGGGGACCATGACAACATTAGCGAGCCACCGAGTGGTAATCTTCGGATAAATCCTGGCCACAACAATGCCACTTCTTCACCAATAGCTTTTTCTTCGACGGACCGCCAAGATGTTTTTGACGGTTTCACGACTTGTCGACGGAGGCGATGCTCAGCCGCCTCGAACACGCATGTCACCGGGCCATGCAAAATGTCCCGCTTCACGGAGGAACCGGATGAGCGCTTTCCTATTTCGAGTCGAGTGTTGTGGATATGTGGGTCGGGCTGCATCGGGATCACCGGATGAATATGAACCGCTTTGTCTCACCGGATGATTTGAATGCGACTCGGGTGGCTTTTAGATCGTGAAAATCACCTGATCCGCTTTTGCATGTACTCGCCGACCACTGCCACACTTGGGAGTCGGCAATCTTCGAGCCCTTCTCAAAGCAATTCTTCGCTTTCTTCCGATCGGTGAAGTGATCACTCCCTTGGGTCCCGCATTTTCAGTTTGAGGTACACGAGCATGGTCGAGCCATGAATCGTGGCGAGCGGGCTCCCCAAATGGCGTGGTATGCACTCAAATCCACAACCTCAAAGGTCAACTTTTCTTTGCGGAAGTGCTTTGAATCACCAAAACCACGCCCGTATTATTTCGCCGAGTGAGTTACCTTCTTCCCCGTATGACCTCCGGAAACTCATATTGTCGGGCGCCAATCGACATCTAATGCCCATCCCTTTCAATGTATCCAGATATAACAAATTCAGCCCACTACCACCATCCATCAAGCATTTGTCACGAGTGCCTTCGACAATCGGATCGACCATCAACGCTGCCGCCAGGTGGCAACGTGAGTCGGGTGATCGATTGGTCGAATGTGATGGGTGTCTCGACCACTTCACATAACTTGGCTTAACTGGGCAACATATTCACCTCCCGCCGATGACTTTCACGACTTTGCTTTCCACATCCGCAAAGATCATGAGAGGGATATGCGGGTATTCCTCCTCACTATCCTCTTTGTCTCCGCCTTGTCCGCCTCTTCTCCTTGTCCTTAGACTGCTTCTGAAAAACCGGATCGTGAGTCGACATCGAAAGTGGTATGCTTCGTAAATAATGTTGCCTCTTCATCTTTCTTTGTGTGAATATGGCATGGCATATCCATCACGCCATTTCCTTCTTTATCTTTCACTTTCTTCGATTCCGTGATCCTTTGGGCTTCCCTTGAACTTCGAAGTCACGTGCCAGGCCTCTCGTGAGCTGCCGCTCGGTTGCTTCGCTTCCGACCGAATTTCCTTCTCCGATCGGCTTGGCTTGTACTTGCCGCTCGAGTCGGTCTTCTTCCTCGCCATTGGCGATTTGTTAGCAATTCCATCATTCGACCTGTGGTCATGTCCCCGTTCACCAAACTTCAGATTAATTGCTGACGCCATCCTTGGCGCAAACCGCCGATGGTCGCATATTTTCCACAAGATGGTGCAAGGTAATCCACCGGTACTCTCGAGAGTTTCATTGGTCTTCAGACACAAACTTGCAGCTCACAAACCAGCCGGTCGCTTGCAAGTCCCTTCAAAACTGACGAACACTCGGACAAATCTTCCCAAGTGTATATACTGCAGGAGGTAACCGATTCAGCCATGCTCGCGAATCCTTCTAACATGAGGGGCAAATGCTTCATGGCCACCTCATCATTCCCACCACTAACTGAACAACAGCCACCCGGTAATCCAAGCCAAGTTTCGTGCTTGATTCTCCAAAGGAATTTGTCGACTGCTAATCTGAAATTGGGGATCATCATGGCCTCGAGCAAGCCTCGCCAGCACTCGACCGCAGACATGCACCACTGGTGGTGCATCCTCCGGTCCGCCACGATGGGCCTGCTCCGACCAAGCCTTGCACGATAATGGATCGCTGCCAAAGCCTGGTTCTGGGTCGACTGAACTCTTCGCCTGCATCGAATCGTTGCCTCATTATCTTGCCGCCGAGGAGCGATGACCTTCCTGAGGGGAAAGGGGCACTACGCTATCTCTTGGTCGAATCGGTCTCCGTGCTGCTCGCGGTTGTCACGCTCTTCTCGCATGGAGGCGATCTGGCCGTGGAGCCGATCGATGTGTTCGCAGCGACGGATCGATCGGAATCTCGCCGCGATCGCGACACGGCTGAATTCCTGATCTCCGCCGCCGAGTAAATCTTCGATTCACGCAGCCTCCAGCCCGACTAGGATGGCTGGATGGACTCTGGCGCGAAGGTAGCCTGCTAAATTTGAATCGGGCGCGGTATACCCGAGTCGGCGGAAGAGTCGACGCCGATTGGCTTCGGAGTCGCGCCGCAAGGCCGCCGAGTGCTCGCCAAGATTCTCCAAAGCGGTTTCAGCCACATTGGCCAAACGTGCTTCTCCAAGGCACGGGCCTCGTGGGTTTTCCTCCGCGATAGGAGTATGTAGTGCATCCATGTTCCTCGCGACGAAGCTCTTCTCTCGCAGAGTCGAAAGTGTCTCGGCTGGTACTCTTCGCGTTTTGACGGGTCTCCTCCTCCGCGCCCCACCGCCAGGCGGCCGAGGATCGCGAGGGCCGACTATGAGGATCTCCGCCCGATCACCGCTATCACACTCGGATGCGCTCACGGAGCCAATGACGATCAACAGCTAGAGAGATTCGCCGGCTCTATAGTCACACCGGGCGTGGCTGTCCGCGAGCCATCAAGGTTTACCCACCGCAAGCCTCGATCACCAGAGCGCTTTGCGCTGGTGGGAGACCAGGCGGCGATAGAAGAGTCGAACGCACGGGTCGACGGTTGCCGCAGCAGAACGCCGCGAACGATGCACGAAAAGCGCCGCCACGGACGGGAGCGCCGATGTCAAGAGGGGCCTCGAGCTGCGGAGTCGCTGGCGACAAAAGTGAGAGCACCGAGACGGATCTCGTGCCCTCACCCAAAACTCCAGCAGCCATCATGATGAAGGTACTTTGGCACTGCAACTCCTCCACAAATCACTAAAACACCAGCCCCACTGGGGCGCCGCCGTCGTGGTTCTAAGTCCCAAGAGAAGTAGGGGTAGGTAGGGAGAGGCGAATGCCCCAGCTATGGAGCAGTTGTGAAGACAAAGATGTACGAAGTTCAGTTTCTGAGGAAGTAACAGCCCCACGCCTCAAGCCCCGAGGCGGCCGAGGATTATCGCATGAGTATTATAAGAGTGTGAACCCTCTATCTCGTGGAGGGGGTGGCTTATATAGAGTGCGCCAGACCCCAGCCAACCCACATAATGGAGGGATTAAAGTACATTGCCGTGGGTTATCGGTAACGCCTCATAAGGCTTTTAACTATCATTAAGTCTATTCAATAGCAAACCGCTATACCGCAGAGTGCCTTTCCACCTTCCTGGTCGAGTGAGTCTTCATGGTCGTGAATCTTCCATGGTCGAAGTCCTTCCACCCAATGAGGGATTCTTGGTCGACGGAAGATGATCTCTTCACGAAAGTGCCCTTGTGACGCTTAGGTCGTGCCTATGACCCTACCCTAGGTACATGAATCCATCACCGGTAAGAACATTGACGAAAAGAATGGAGAAACTTCATGAATAAATGGATACTTGATTAAGAAATCTATGTCCTTGAAGAAAAAGGGTGGAGGTGGGAAAAACAAAGACAACTTGGGATGAATGAAACAAACACCGTTGAGAAGACTTAGAATTGATCTTATGGATGGGAAAATGATGGGATCCACTTGAAGAAGAAGCACAACGTTGGAAAGGAGTTGACATGACAAAATCGATTGTCGAGAAGGATTGGTATTCACATTGGAGTATGAGAAACCGCTTAGGAAAGGTATGGATTCAACATTTGACAAGCAACTCAATACCACAATTAAAACAAAGGATTGGCTTGCGAATAAGTCGAACAAACATATGATAGAGATCGTTCAAGTTTTCGTGGGCCTACACGGGCTCAATCAGACAGCACCATCATGTACAAGGGGCACATGATATGAAGGCGTCCCGAAGCATAGCCAAGGACTCTTTAAGACACAACGACCACTGTGAAACCAACCGTGAATAGGCGGACCACTAGACGTCAACCCAATTTCATATCATACATCCGCCGAAAGATATCCTAAGAGCTACTTGAATTCTAACCTATGAAACTCCAAATTTTCTGGTTATGCAACTGGTGTGGATATACAGGGAAGCAATATATCTCACCCAAACTAACAATCCCTACATCCAACCAGATCCATCCACAACACATAACCAAGAAACCTTCGAAATCGTGGTACCTCAACCTTCAAAAGCATCCGCTATAATGAAGTCATGGCAATACTCCCTGCATTTCACCTCAAGATCAAGTTGGGTTATCTCACCAACAATCGTATAAAAGAGATTACGTTTAAGGCGATTAAACTCGTATTCCAACTGCAACGATAAAATTATGACGCAACACCTCGTAGCTCAACTCCCGGACACCGCCACAACCCCTAAAATGTCGAGGCACCAAGACAATGTTGTCATCATAAAACCATCGAACGATTCTAAGATACCCGCGGATCCTAAAAAAATTTAGTGAAATTTAAGAAGAGAAGAGTCAAACTCTACGTCAGATACCTCACCGTAAGGTCGAAGGGACCGAGGAGTAAAAAGAATTCCTAACTCTCCGATATATATAATCCTAAATGACTCAAAACATTTTAGACACAATCGCCGCTAAAAACCATCAAGGCTCTAAGGTCGGGAAGGCTCGATTACCAACTTGTCACGCCTCGATGCGGCATTCTACGCACGAAGCATACGACTTAGAGGCATAACCGCATTGAAAGCAATGCAAGTGAGGTAATCTTCACACAACCCATGTATTACATAAGGGAAAGAGATACATAGTTGGCTTACAATTACTTCACCAATTACATGAATAAAGCATTACATCATCCAGATACAAACAAGGTCCACTACGAACCAAAATAAAAGAAGAACCCCAAATGCATAAAGGTCCCCGACCGACCCCAACCGGGCTCCACTCATCATCAACTAGAACGAAACAACACAAAGGGCAAGATCTTCAACAAGCCCTCCTTGAGCTTGGTTGCGCCACCGCCGGGTAACATAGGCACCGCAAACTGGTTTTGAAGTATCCGTGAGCCACGAAGCTCAGAGGCGGAGGGAGCCCCGGGGATTGGTCGGGAAAACGAGGAAGGAGGAAGGAGCACGCGGTGGTCAGCCGATGGGGAAATCGAGGAGGATTCGTGAGTGGGCGGGCAAGGGGGATGGATGGGACATGATCCCTAGATTTTAGGTTTGACCGATTATATAGGCAGGGGACTAGGTAGGGATTAATCCGGTCCGCTCGATTATAATCAAGGTCAGAAATAAATAGGTTAGATAGTCCATAATAAAACGGAGATATTTTATAGACGTTAGGGATGATCCAGATCCAACGGTGACGAGATCGAGCTGTTCGTTCGGGTGGCTGGACGACGAAGAGGGGGTGTGCACCGCAAAGAGGGTCAAACGTCGGGCAAAAAAGAATGGTTGGTCCAAGAAAGGTCAACGGACGAATGGAGAGAAGCGAGAAGCGGAAACTACGAAAGCGGATGCAAGTTTTAAATATGACGGCAACGAGTGCCGGCGTAATGCGAATGATGCGGGAGATGAAAAGCCGACATGAACAAAATGCAAAACGAAGACAAAAACCCAACCACGGAGAAATAATATATGGCATCTCCGGAAAAGAGTTGAGTTATGAATACGAATGTTGTATCCGGCGTTACAACACTCCACCACTACGAGAGGATCTCGCCCCAGATCTAGGATGGCACCGAGAAAAGCGAAGAGAAGAGGAGAGGTAAAACTAAGTTGCTTTTTGACTAACGTAGTGAAACCATGAACCTTGAGAGGTTGAGCAATTTAAAAGAAAGAGTACAAGAGATGAACGAGATTGCAAACAATTCAGAAAAGAGGAACAATGAGAACGAGAATTTGAAGGTTGAAAGACATGAATCAAGAGTTTAATGGACAAGATAGAATTCATACCACCCGTTAAAACAAGATAAGAGAGGAAGAATGATGTAATTTGGGCAAAGACTAAAAATGGAAGGAATTTGAACATGAACTTGAGAAGATAAGATGGTACTTGATTAAATCAACAACAATCGCATAATGGAATTGAAAGAAATGACGGTAAGAAACATTACAAACTGACCGTTGAGAAGGAAGGCAAAACTTGATAAGATGAGAGAGAACTCAATGAAAACACGACACTCCTAAGTTAAATGGATAAGCACGAAAAGAACATGATCCCAAAATGAGATGATGTAAGAAGAGCAACATCACAATGCCTCCAGAATCAAAGAATAGAAGATAGATCAAATAGAATGAAAAAGAAAATGCCAACTTCGCCACAAATGAGCTTGGAAAGCATCCTTGCAGAAGAATTGAATGGAGTTGTTGGAAAATCAACAACGAAAAGCAAGCTTGTTATGGTCTTAAGGAATGCATCTCAAATTATGAGGTGACAACCTGCCAAGCACGGGAAAGAATTTCATTGATACAAGGAGACGAGAAAGCTATATCACGGAGGATAAAGAAGAACTTGGGTCATTAATAAGCACCAAAAAAACGCTCCTTAGGGAAGGCTTTAGGTGAAATCTATACCAAGATAACTCCAATGAAGAGATTGATGGATTTAATATCTCATTCTTGACAACATGTGAATCACGTAAACATGAATGGAAATTGTCAAGAATGATATAATACCACCTCAAAGCTAAGGTAGAAGAATTGCACTTCAAATGCAAGAAGAAGAATATTTGAACGCTTCAAAACAAAACATGTGTTGAGCACCATGTTTAATTTTGAGTATAGCTTATTGATCTTAACTTCAAGAGAAATCTTGAAGAACAATTGAAGAGTGAAACAATCCTTGAGGAACCACCATGTAGAGCCTCCATGAAGAACTCCGTAAACAAAAGGTGATAGAAAGAAAGAGAAGTTGAAAACACAAGGTGAATCCTTGCAATGATTTAGCTGGATCTCCGTGATAATTAGAGCTTGGAACCCGGAAAAAGAGAAGATGAAACAAATGAAACCGAGAATTTTAAGGGCCTCCAAATAAAGAATTAATCACTTGGATGAAACAAGAACAAGAATTATGTTATGTGTATCCTTCACCAATTAAATTGATGACAATCAACGGATTTGGCATACTACTTATTCTCGAGAGAGGATTAAAAGAGATATATCAAAACTTGAGAAGGTCTTCAACGATCCACCTAGGATTGGAACAACAAATGGATTGATATGATAACAAAGAAAGAGAACTCTTGAACGAAACCAATTAAGAATTGAAAAGAGAGTACCAGGCACAATTAACCGGAAGTATTTGAAAATGAATGAAGATACTTTGAGGATTTAGATACATGAGAACGAAGAGATCATGAACTAGAGGGTATTTGAACGATGCAATCAAGATTTGGAGAATGAAAGCTCAAATCTGAGAATGAAGAATTATGACATGATGGCTTCGAGGAAAGAAACGAAACAACTCATGAAATGCTCCGGACAGTGAAAGATTCCACAATCGAAAACAATTATGAGAGGATGGCAACAAGCTAGCACCATGAATCTTCAAGAGAATGGACCAAGATTAAAGAGAAACTCTTCTTCGTCTTCAAATGATGAGAATGACAACGAAACACCACCAAGAATTATTGAGACACACCGAAGAATCAAAAGCTAAGAGGTTGAGCCAACTATGAAAATAATTTGAAAGATCTTGAGAAAAGCATTTGACCGATGATAACTCATTCTTACGCCAAACTTGGAGAAGAATTTAGGATAGCCTGGAAAATAGAAGAGTCGTAAGATCCTGGAAAGATCTCCGGTTAGGCCCATCAAAAGGAACACCGCTGAAATGATTTTAAATAGAGATTGCATCAAGTTGAATTAAATGGCTTGAATGAGATAACCACCTCAAATATCTTGAAGGGATTGAGAATGGAAACACAAGTCTTGGGAGATATCTTCAAAGACTCCGCAAATGAATAGGAAGAAGTGAATGATTAAGAGGTGCATCGGTATGAAAAGACATTGAAATGAGGAAAAAATGATCAACAAAATTTGACTTGAATCCACCGAGAAGAGAAAGGAATGAGGAATGACGAACTAGTAGAACATCTTCTTGAGAACCACCGTGTCGTGGTTCTAAGTCCGATAAAGAGAAGTAGGGGTAGGGGAGAGGCGATGTCCTAGCTATGGAGCAGCTCAAGACAAAAGATGTAATGGTTCAGCCCTTCTTGAGGAAGTAACACCCACGCCTCCTGAGCCCCGAGGCGGTCGAGTGGATTATCAAGATGAGTATTACTAAGAGTGTGAACCTCTATCTGAGGGAGGGTGGTTATAGAGTGCGCCAGACCCCAGCCAACCCACATAATGGAGGGATTAAAGTACATTAAGCCGTAACGCCTCATAAGGCGCTTTAACTATCATTAAGTCTATTCAAAGCAAACCGCTATGCTTACAGAGTGCCTTCTCGACCTTCGGTGGTCGAAGAGTCTTCATGGTTAAGTGAATCTTCCATGGTCGAGTCCTTCCATTCCAAACAGTGGATTTCTCTTTGGTCGATCGAAGATGATCTTCACGAAAGCCCTTTGGTAGGACGCTTAGGTCAGGCCTATGACCTACCCTAGGTACATGAATCCATCATTAGCCCCTAATGGATTGAGGCTTGAGGAAGGAGGAGTCACATTGTTTCCACTTTTGCATTCTCGCTACGTGCCGCCTTGGATCAAGATCTTCTCTGCTGATAACAAGAAACTTTCTTCAATGACTTGATCCATTCTTGTTCTTTAGTCGAGTGACTTCCTATTCCCGAGCAACGAATCGCAGGAGATCTCGCACTCTGATGATCGATCCGCTGCCGCGGATCTCGCGGATACGAATTTGGGGAAGCGAATAACGGATCAAGGCGCTTGGATGGGACGAATAGGGCGCTTCGATCTCCGCGCTTCCGCCACATATCGTAGTGCGGCTGCTCGATATGATTGGATTGTTTGGTCCAATTCACATCCACTGAAGGGATGCTATAAATGTAACTCCCGAGGCTTATGCACGTGACCTTGTTCTTCCTCCTTAGTTCTTCCGCTCCGCCTCCGCCACCGGCCGCTTTCTTTACATCTCCTCCTTACATTCTCACGCGCGCCATGGGCAAAGAGAAGACGACGATGTTGGAGCTGCCAAGCGCGCTGGCGGCGAGAAGGCGCCACGCCGAGAAGGCAAAGGGAAGATCTACGTCGCGGTGGTTCCTCGTCGAGATCCAACCGCCAAAGGTTGTCCAGTGGAGATCGATTCAAGCCGACCATCAAGGAGAAGGATCTCTCGATATGGCCGACGACGGATTGATTCCCCACGGCGCCAGAGACTTCCCCGGGTAGAGAAAATACCAAAAGAGGGTGAGTGCTGCTTGGCCACCCATGTCGACCGAGGTTTTTCGCTGTCAACGAGTGTCTTCTTTCGGTTTTCAATTTCTTCGAGCCCAGCTCCACCATTTTACTCCAAACCCATCGCATACCTTGCCGCCGCTTGTGTCTATGTGCTAAAACTTCCTGGCTGTCAATCAGACCGGGTTTGTTCAACATCTTCACATGTCGCCTCAGACCGTGAAGAAGGCAAGCCCCGGTGACGAAGACCCAAGTAGTCCAGATGTGTGGTGGTTTAGGGTCCGCTTGAGGAACAAAAGCACCTTCCCAAATGCAGTGTCTTTTCCCGAGCCTCGGGGTCGGCAATGACCGTTCTATTGGCTGAATGAGACGACCTGGCACCGACCGCCTTCCGCATTCACCATGAGTCGAGTGAATAGACCTCCCTCAAGGTTGTTCCAAGAGAGGACTCAGTGAAGATGCTGATGGACCGTGGTGCAATGGTTAGGGACGGAGGATCGGCATGGACCCGAGGTTTTTTCGAGGCTAATCCAGCCCTTCAGCCCGGAGTCACCGCATGTGGCTGTATCGCGCACCGAAGACGTAGACTCGGCCCACCCGAGGCAATGACGATATTGTAGTGGAAAGATGGATGGCTGCGATCATCGAATAGGACAACCTCGCGATCTTGAGGATTTCCCCACTTGATCGTGATGGGCCCGTATAAGGTACACTTGCTCGCCCGTTGTATATCCGCCGAGTGCTTCTCAGAATTTGGTCGACAACTCGCTGATACTTCCAGCCCTCACAGAGCTATACTCAATGCCCAATGGTGCCCAGATTCACCGAGGAGAGGGGAAGCCAAAGGAGGCGTAGAGCCGTGAAGAGTGGGATTCAGATGTCGTAAGACTATCGACAACGGCGATGATGATGACGAGGATGATGATGACGAGGATGAAGAGGAGGAAGCGACCACCGCGCTGGAAAGGCGGTCAAAACTTGTGCACGACCTTCCAATGAACGTAAGGAGTTGCGATCGCTTCGCGCAATGACCAAACGCCCGACCGCCCAAGGCCGATCGAGAGGCGCCAAAGGCAGCGAAGGTAGTTACGAGGACAACCAAGCCTCCGCTAAAAATGAAGGTGTCCATCCCCACCATCTGTGGTAAACATATTGCTTAAGCCTTCTTGTTCTATATAAATTTTGTCTCGTTGATATTTGAATCGGTCGATCGATTCTTTGGATTTTTAGCGCCATGACTTCAAACCTCACTAAGGCTGAAGACCATGAGATGGAGGCCGCCACCTCAAACTCGTACTATATCCTTAATTTTGTTCTTAGTCGATCGACTCAAGATTTCGACTTTAACTCTTTTCTCAAGTCTAACTAATGACATCATCACTCTTCCCGACGTATCATGACATGAGGTTGAGACATTGAGGACTAGGAGGAGCAGGAAGGCATCTACCGCAAAGAAGCCCAGGTGTGATTTGGCCGAGACCGCAGATGAAGGAGAGGTCGGCACCGACATACCGCGGTTCGCGGAACCACCGACGAGTGCTCGCCCACTTCGCCGAAAGTGACAACCTTCGATTCTTCACCACGCACCACGCCCGGAGGACCAGCCGATGTCGCTAAGGAGGCGATCCGCCAAGCAGTGAATCATGATGGAGCAGTGAAGATCGCCGATGCGAGCCAAGCAGCTTACGACGCTACCGCCTTCTTCAGAGAATGTTCAGTCACGACCACCACTGCCTGTTAGGATATGCTATCAAAACTTTTCTTTCTCGAATTATAGCGCCACCACTGGTGTGTTGGTAAAACTCCGTGGTCGCGGGGCATCGAGTGCACCTACCGGTGTAGTCCCTAAGGCAAGGTCAACCGGGCAATGGTCTTAGGCTTACTAAGTAGATGTTGATCATTATCCAATGGAACGAATCGAGCTCGGTCCAAAGGGGGCACGCCGAGTGCACCCATCGGGTGTAGTCCCCGAGATCGTGGTCGATCGCCGCGCTGATTACGGCTCAAGAAGTACCGTCGATCGTCAACTCGCTTTTTTTTTTAAAAACTGGTCGATCGGGTCGACTATGTCTTGAATAAGACCAAGGGGGCACGCTGAGTGCACCCATCGGGTGTAGTCCTCGAGACTACGGTTAATGCTTATGCTCGATCGTAGTCTTAGAAACGCATAATTTTCTTTATTCACTCGAAGTGATTATCTCTAATATTTTTGCAACTCGATTCTTCAGAGAAATCTTGTGATCTTTGCGCACGCTATGCTGAATCGGGAGCGTAATATTCAGCTCGAGTTGGACTTGAAGCTAGTGCAGAGAATCGATTTAATAAGGAGGAGACCAAAGGTATGTTTGGTGAGATTTCACTACTTTTTTCCCCTCATTTGCTTCAAGCTTGACTTTGCTGTGATTTACAGCAAGGTGAAGGAGGCCCAAAGGAAGAAGGAGCTTGAGTTGTTCGAGAAGACAAGCTTGTTATGAAAAATCTGGCCTCGGCCCAAGCTCTCAATAGGATAACACCAATCAAGGCTGCTCGCCGCTAAAGAAGGATGTGAACGAATGAAGGCCGACAAGAAGACTCGATCAGAAGGTCTCCAAATGGCTGGGAAGAAGAACGAGCCGAAAGCTTGGTGGTCTTGCTAAGAAATTGTTCTTAAGCTCAAGGTAATCTTCTTCACTCACCATTCTTCCAACTGCTATGTTCCCATTCGACTATTTTCCGATTCGGTTTTGTCTTTGCAGTAGTTCTCAAGAACTTTGAAGAAGAAACCAGCCACCGAGACGAACCTTGACCGCTAATTCTCCTCGTGAACGGCGAAACTGCCATGAACATCTTCCGACCGAGTCCTGTTGTCGCTGCTGCGGGACTATCTCGAAGATCAAGGTTGCTACGCCCCCGATCGACTCGACGCCCGCCCAAAGGAGACACTCCAAAATGACCTCGAGTCATTGATGGCTCGACTAAACGCTTCCCCGACCGAGTGCAAGAGTGGAAGAAGTCTTCGGCGGTGCGCGTGCCGCGTGTCCGGCGCGCGAGTCCATTGCAAGGATGCCCGAGAAGATAAGCCGGCGATTCCCGAGTGCCAACACCAAAAAGCACGACTTCGTGGTCTTCATGGAGACTTTCATTGTGCTGCCACGCGATTGCCGACGGATGACCTTGACGAAGTTCGTTGTTTCCATCCAGCCCATGAGGGGTAAAAACTTTTTGACCTTAAATTTCTTCAGATGCCGAGTGAGTTGTAACCGATAAACTTTAACAGCTTAGCTCGAAAGCACTCTCGTTATTTTAGGCGCCAACCTAAATTTAGATTGATGTTTGGAAATGATTGCTTTGATTTGCTTTTGCAGTGTTAACAGAGATGTCACGCAGCCGACTTATTCCTTAGGGTAGCACCGAGTGCAGCAGCCCCTGAGCAGAGGTTTGCTCTTCACTCGTAGATTTTTATCTTAGGCGAGCACTGGTCAGCTTAAGCCCCCGAGCGAGAGGTTTGCTTCACCCTGAGGATTTCTTATATCTTAGGCAGCACTGGTTGCATTAAGCCCCGAGTGAGAGGTTTGCTCTCCACTCTGTAGGATTTCTTATATCTTTAGGCAGCACTGGCTGCAGCTAAGCCCCGAGTGAGAGGTTTGCTCTTCACTCTAGAGATTTGCTGTATTTGTGTCAAGCTCGGAGAAGAGGGTCGCAATGACCTCACTTTGCCTTCCTTGCAATCGCACATCATACTTATGGTGTAGCTCGAGGAGAGGGTCGCAATGACCTGCCTGCTTTCCTTGCTAGTATACTTTTATACTTAGGCAGTCCTTGACTGCAGTTAAGCCTCCCAGTGGAAGTCCGCTTACCACCGGTAGGATTTTTAATAACTTAGGCGGCAATCGAGTTTTAAGCCCCGAGTGGAAGTTTGGCTTACCACCTCAGTAGGATTTTTAATAACTTAGGCGAGCATCGAGTCGAAGCTTAAGCCCCGAGTGGAAGTCCGCTTACCACTCGGTAGGATTTTAATAACTTAGGAAAGCACGAGTTGCAATAAGCCTCCGAGTGGAAGTCCTGCTTACCACTCTAGTAGGATTGTAAAAACTTAGGCGAAACGGATTCGGATTAAGCCACCCCATCGGGGAAAATTTTACTCGATTTAAAAATAAAGAGTGACAGAAATTATAAAGGAATTATACACTATTACTTCAAAGCTCGTGAGCTACAGTGGAGTATTTTTTACAACTCTTCCGAGTGAAAACCTTAGTAAAACGGGCGGAGCAGATCCGCATTCCAAGCTCGGGCTCATCAATATTGTGTTCGACATTGTAGAGACGATATGCCCCATTGTGGAGAACCTTGTGACGATGAAGGGTCCTACCCAGAGGGAGCAAGCTTATGTTGCTTCGCTGATCTTCAAGGACCAGATTCTTCCCGAAGGCTCGACCTTCACATTTCGCGACAAGCGGCGCAAGTCTTGTCTGGTAAATGGTCGAGCGGATCAGAGCCATTTTCCTCTTCCAGAGGTCGATCGATCCCGACGCGCTGCTCACCGCTTCATTATAAAGTTCAATTCAGGAGCATTGTGAAGGAGATCACTCGTAAAACTGTCGCCCTATAGACCAGAAGAAAGGAGTTCTCCAATGACCGATTAGGGGGTCCGCAAACCCCAGCATCAAGGAAGTTCGTCGACCCAAGCTCCAAACCGCATGCTTGAGATCTCGTGATCAATCGGGCTTCAGACCTTTGAGGATTAATCCATTGGCTGCTCACGGGTCTGCTCGATGGATGGGCGATCAAGCGTAGTCGACTCGTGCTTTGGGAGTTGCGTAAACTTGAATTCTTCCGAGTCAAAATTCACCCATTGTCCGTGATAATACCGTAAGGGACTCCATACCTGAACGCCAACCTCCGACGAAGGGAAACAGCGAAGACTAAAGATCAAGTTTTTGATTGGCTTAGCCTCAATCCACTTGGTGAACTTGTCGATCGCCACCAAAGACATGCGGAAACCGCCCGACCTGTTCGAAGGGACCGATCATGTCCAACCCCCACAATCAAGGGCCGACGAGTGGAATGGTTCAAAATGACGCAGGCTTGTGTGACATATTGAGTAGAATTGGCATCCTTCGCACTTGTCCACTATTTCCTTCGCCATCTCATTTGCTTGGCCAAGAAAATCCGGCTCGGTATGCTTTTGGTCCGGGAGAGGACGACATGACCACGTGTCCCCGAGTGGATATCATTGAGTATGACTCACCTTCTTCTAGCGTTATGTATTTTTTGAACCGACTACCGGGCTCTATATAACTCGCCCATTGATACTCAGAAGGTTGCTTTGATCGCAGACGCCGAGCCTCTTCTTCATCCTCCGGGAGTTCCTTTCTCGAATATATGTGATGTATGGAATCGCCCATCGGGAGTCACCACTAAACCTCCATAACTAAGTCGACCATCGCTGAACCTCGACCCTACCGGTCTCGCGCACTTGGGTTGTGGAGCCTCTCAGGAAGGGATCTTCTTTAATCGACGAGTGTGTATGTTCCAAAAACACGCCACTGAATGGCTTCTCTTGGACCCTATCTTCGCCAGATCATCCGCTGCTTGATTTTTCACCGGGGATGTGATGGAGTTCCAACCTCAAACTTTTTTCAAATTTTCCTCAATCAGATTGTAAAGATCCAACATAGCCGGGTTTCACGCCCCACTCCTTCATCACTTGATCGACCATAGATCTGAATCGCCATAGACCATCAAAGCGACAGCCGAAAGTGAGATGGCCATGCGTAATCCATATAAGAGGGCCTCATACTGCTTCATTGTTGAGGAATCAAAGTGAATCGACATACCTAAGCTTATCTCCTCCGGGGAAACTAGAACAACCTCAAAGACTGCAACCATTCAAAGATCTTGGAGCCACAAAGAACATGGTCCAATGCTCCGAGTGAACTTCAACGGTTGTTGTTGTTCAATCCACTGGCGAGGAAATCCGCCATAGCTCGGGACTTAATGGCATTCTTTGCCTCGAATTTGATATCAAGGGAAGAAGTTCAATCGCCCATTTCGCCACTCGACCGTTGCTCCATAGCAGATCTTCGATAAAGGAGCGTCAACGACGATGGATAGAATGATCGAGAAATAGTGAGCAACCTTCTTTGTGGTCATGTATATACCATACACAAGCTTCGATAATGAGGGTATCTCGCTGGATGGAGTCAAAACTTCGCATAAATAATACACCGGGCGCGAACTTGAAGGCTTTTCCTTCCTCTTCCCGCCGACCGTAGCATGTAATCGACAACTTGTCCAGGGCTGCAATGTAAAGCAACAGAGGTTTTGCCGATTGGAGCCAAGCACCGGCTGGGTGGAGAGCGTAGCTTTAGCTCGCAAACAGCATTCCGAGTCCACTTAACTTGTCGCCTTCTTCATCACGTAAAGAGGTAATGCCTTTCACCAGTCGTGAGATGAATCGATTTAAAGCGCCAAGCATCCAAGAAGCTTCGGACGCCGCGGCACTCGCATGTATGCTTCATTCGGAGAATAGTGCCGATCTTCTGGTTAGCGCCGATCGCCTGCTCGAAACGAAAACCGAGTAATTTTCCACCAGAACTCCCCGAATGCACTTTGACGGATTGAGCTTGATATCATCCGAGGTTGGCAAATGTTTCGACGAGGTCAAGGTCGGAACCTTTCGCGACTTAACGACGATATCATCCATATACGCCCACATTCTCGACCGATTTGAGGAGAAGACACTTCAATCATTCGTGATAAATGTGGTCCCCGCATTCTTGAGGCCGTAATGGCATGGTGATATAGCGTAGCACCTAATGGAGTGATGAAAGCTGTTTTATTTCATCGGGTCCATACACGGATCCGATGATACCGGAATATGCGCCTCAAAGACACCTTCACACCCGGTCGAGTCAACAATTTGATCGATGCGGGGAGAGGAATGATCCTTCGGCAGGCCCATTAATGCTTAAAATCAATGCACATGCGGAGTGAGTTATCCTTCGGGGACCATGACAACATTAGCGAGCCACCGAGTGGTAATCTTCGGATAAATCCTGGCCACAACAATGCCACTTCTTCACCAATAGCTTTTTCTTCGACGGACCGCCAAGATGTTTTTGACGGTTTCACGACTTGTCGACGGAGGCGATGCTCAGCCGCCTCGAACACGCATGTCACCGGGCCATGCAAAATGTCCCGCTTCACGGAGGAACCGGATGAGCGCTTTCCTATTTCGAGTCGAGTGTTGTGGATATGTGGGTCGGGCTGCATCGGGATCACCGGATGAATATGAACCGCTTTGTCTCACCGGATGATTTGAATGCGACTCGGGTGGCTTTTAGATCGTGAAAATCACCTGATCCGCTTTTGCATGTACTCGCCGACCACTGCCACACTTGGGAGTCGGCAATCTTCGAGCCCTTCTCAAAGCAATTCTTCGCTTTCTTCCGATCGGTGAAGTGATCACTCCCTTGGGTCCCGCATTTTCAGTTTGAGGTACACGAGCATGGTCGAGCCATGAATCGTGGCGAGCGGGCTCCCCAAATGGCGTGGTATGCACTCAAATCCACAACCTCAAAGGTCAACTTTTCTTTGCGGAAGTGCTTTGAATCACCAAAACCACGCCCGTATTATTTCGCCGAGTGAGTTACCTTCTTCCCCGTATGACCTCCGGAAACTCATATTGTCGGGCGCCAATCGACATCTAATGCCCATCCCTTTCAATGTATCCAGATATAACAAATTCAGCCCACTACCACCATCCATCAAGCATTTGTCACGAGTGCCTTCGACAATCGGATCGACCATCAACGCTGCCGCCAGGTGGCAACGTGAGTCGGGTGATCGATTGGTCGAATGTGATGGGTGTCTCGACCACTTCACATAACTTGGCTTAACTGGGCAACATATTCACCTCCCGCCGATGACTTTCACGACTTTGCTTTCCACATCCGCAAAGATCATGAGAGGGATATGCGGGTATTCCTCCTCACTATCCTCTTTGTCTCCGCCTTGTCCGCCTCTTCTCCTTGTCCTTAGACTGCTTCTGAAAAACCGGATCGTGAGTCGACATCGAAAGTGGTATGCTTCGTAAATAATGTTGCCTCTTCATCTTTCTTTGTGTGAATATGGCATGGCATATCCATCACGCCATTTCCTTCTTTATCTTTCACTTTCTTCGATTCCGTGATCCTTTGGGCTTCCCTTGAACTTCGAAGTCACGTGCCAGGCCTCTCGTGAGCTGCCGCTCGGTTGCTTCGCTTCCGACCGAATTTCCTTCTCCGATCGGCTTGGCTTGTACTTGCCGCTCGAGTCGGTCTTCTTCCTCGCCATTGGCGATTTGTTAGCAATTCCATCATTCGACCTGTGGTCATGTCCCCGTTCACCAAACTTCAGATTAATTGCTGACGCCATCCTTGGCGCAAACCGCCGATGGTCGCATATTTTCCACAAGATGGTGCAAGGTAATCCACCGGTACTCTCGAGAGTTTCATTGGTCTTCAGACACAAACTTGCAGCTCACAAACCAGCCGGTCGCTTGCAAGTCCCTTCAAAACTGACGAACACTCGGACAAATCTTCCCAAGTGTATATACTGCAGGAGGTAACCGATTCAGCCATGCTCGCGAATCCTTCTAACATGAGGGGCAAATGCTTCATGGCCACCTCATCATTCCCACCACTAACTGAACAACAGCCACCCGGTAATCCAAGCCAAGTTTCGTGCTTGATTCTCCAAAGGAATTTGTCGACTGCTAATCTGAAATTGGGGATCATCATGGCCTCGAGCAAGCCTCGCCAGCACTCGACCGCAGACATGCACCACTGGTGGTGCATCCTCCGGTCCGCCACGATGGGCCTGCTCCGACCAAGCCTTGCACGATAATGGATCGCTGCCAAAGCCTGGTTCTGGGTCGACTGAACTCTTCGCCTGCATCGAATCGTTGCCTCATTATCTTGCCGCCGAGGAGCGATGACCTTCCTGAGGGGAAAGGGGCACTACGCTATCTCTTGGTCGAATCGGTCTCCGTGCTGCTCGCGGTTGTCACGCTCTTCTCGCATGGAGGCGATCTGGCCGTGGAGCCGATCGATGTGTTCGCAGCGACGGATCGATCGGAATCTCGCCGCGATCGCGACACGGCTGAATTCCTGATCTCCGCCGCCGAGTAAATCTTCGATTCACGCAGCCTCCAGCCCGACTAGGATGGCTGGATGGACTCTGGCGCGAAGGTAGCCTGCTAAATTTGAATCGGGCGCGGTATACCCGAGTCGGCGGAAGAGTCGACGCCGATTGGCTTCGGAGTCGCGCCGCAAGGCCGCCGAGTGCTCGCCAAGATTCTCCAAAGCGGTTTCAGCCACATTGGCCAAACGTGCTTCTCCAAGGCACGGGCCTCGTGGGTTTTCCTCCGCGATAGGAGTATGTAGTGCATCCATGTTCCTCGCGACGAAGCTCTTCTCTCGCAGAGTCGAAAGTGTCTCGGCTGGTACTCTTCGCGTTTTGACGGGTCTCCTCCTCCGCGCCCCACCGCCAGGCGGCCGAGGATCGCGAGGGCCGACTATGAGGATCTCCGCCCGATCACCGCTATCACACTCGGATGCGCTCACGGAGCCAATGACGATCAACAGCTAGAGAGATTCGCCGGCTCTATAGTCACACCGGGCGTGGCTGTCCGCGAGCCATCAAGGTTTACCCACCGCAAGCCTCGATCACCAGAGCGCTTTGCGCTGGTGGGAGACCAGGCGGCGATAGAAGAGTCGAACGCACGGGTCGACGGTTGCCGCAGCAGAACGCCGCGAACGATGCACGAAAAGCGCCGCCACGGACGGGAGCGCCGATGTCAAGAGGGGCCTCGAGCTGCGGAGTCGCTGGCGACAAAAGTGAGAGCACCGAGACGGATCTCGTGCCCTCACCCAAAACTCCAGCAGCCATCATGATGAAGGTACTTTGGCACTGCAACTCCTCCACAAATCACTAAAACACCAGCCCCACTGGGGCGCCGCCGTCGTGGTTCTAAGTCCCAAGAGAAGTAGGGGTAGGTAGGGAGAGGCGAATGCCCCAGCTATGGAGCAGTTGTGAAGACAAAGATGTACGAAGTTCAGTTTCTGAGGAAGTAACAGCCCCACGCCTCAAGCCCCGAGGCGGCCGAGGATTATCGCATGAGTATTATAAGAGTGTGAACCCTCTATCTCGTGGAGGGGGTGGCTTATATAGAGTGCGCCAGACCCCAGCCAACCCACATAATGGAGGGATTAAAGTACATTGCCGTGGGTTATCGGTAACGCCTCATAAGGCTTTTAACTATCATTAAGTCTATTCAATAGCAAACCGCTATACCGCAGAGTGCCTTTCCACCTTCCTGGTCGAGTGAGTCTTCATGGTCGTGAATCTTCCATGGTCGAAGTCCTTCCACCCAATGAGGGATTCTTGGTCGACGGAAGATGATCTCTTCACGAAAGTGCCCTTGTGACGCTTAGGTCGTGCCTATGACCCTACCCTAGGTACATGAATCCATCACCGGTAAGAACATTGACGAAAAGAATGGAGAAACTTCATGAATAAATGGATACTTGATTAAGAAATCTATGTCCTTGAAGAAAAAGGGTGGAGGTGGGAAAAACAAAGACAACTTGGGATGAATGAAACAAACACCGTTGAGAAGACTTAGAATTGATCTTATGGATGGGAAAATGATGGGATCCACTTGAAGAAGAAGCACAACGTTGGAAAGGAGTTGACATGACAAAATCGATTGTCGAGAAGGATTGGTATTCACATTGGAGTATGAGAAACCGCTTAGGAAAGGTATGGATTCAACATTTGACAAGCAACTCAATACCACAATTAAAACAAAGGATTGGCTTGCGAATAAGTCGAACAAACATATGATAGAGATCGTTCAAGTTTTCGTGGGCCTACACGGGCTCAATCAGACAGCACCATCATGTACAAGGGGCACATGATATGAAGGCGTCCCGAAGCATAGCCAAGGACTCTTTAAGACACAACGACCACTGTGAAACCAACCGTGAATAGGCGGACCACTAGACGTCAACCCAATTTCATATCATACATCCGCCGAAAGATATCCTAAGAGCTACTTGAATTCTAACCTATGAAACTCCAAATTTTCTGGTTATGCAACTGGTGTGGATATACAGGGAAGCAATATATCTCACCCAAACTAACAATCCCTACATCCAACCAGATCCATCCACAACACATAACCAAGAAACCTTCGAAATCGTGGTACCTCAACCTTCAAAAGCATCCGCTATAATGAAGTCATGGCAATACTCCCTGCATTTCACCTCAAGATCAAGTTGGGTTATCTCACCAACAATCGTATAAAAGAGATTACGTTTAAGGCGATTAAACTCGTATTCCAACTGCAACGATAAAATTATGACGCAACACCTCGTAGCTCAACTCCCGGACACCGCCACAACCCCTAAAATGTCGAGGCACCAAGACAATGTTGTCATCATAAAACCATCGAACGATTCTAAGATACCCGCGGATCCTAAAAAAATTTAGTGAAATTTAAGAAGAGAAGAGTCAAACTCTACGTCAGATACCTCACCGTAAGGTCGAAGGGACCGAGGAGTAAAAAGAATTCCTAACTCTCCGATATATATAATCCTAAATGACTCAAAACATTTTAGACACAATCGCCGCTAAAAACCATCAAGGCTCTAAGGTCGGGAAGGCTCGATTACCAACTTGTCACGCCTCGATGCGGCATTCTACGCACGAAGCATACGACTTAGAGGCATAACCGCATTGAAAGCAATGCAAGTGAGGTAATCTTCACACAACCCATGTATTACATAAGGGAAAGAGATACATAGTTGGCTTACAATTACTTCACCAATTACATGAATAAAGCATTACATCATCCAGATACAAACAAGGTCCACTACGAACCAAAATAAAAGAAGAACCCCAAATGCATAAAGGTCCCCGACCGACCCCAACCGGGCTCCACTCATCATCAACTAGAACGAAACAACACAAAGGGCAAGATCTTCAACAAGCCCTCCTTGAGCTTGGTTGCGCCACCGCCGGGTAACATAGGCACCGCAAACTGGTTTTGAAGTATCCGTGAGCCACG
>JAHHZJ010000203.1:0-124721 GCA_021437245.1 Aegilops speltoides | reverse complement strand
GATGAAGAGAAAACCGCTCATTACTCCATGTGGCACGATCGCTTTGTAATGGATGCCTTCGACTAAAGAATGCCGGTTCAACATTTGCGTAGAGTAGCCACCATGCTTTTGAGCCACAGCTTGTACGTAAATGTAGAGGCTTACATGGTTGACATAGTAGTCAAGAGCAGAGACAGAGCAACATTGATCCAAAACTTGACGAGACCTTCCGGCAAGTTGAACCCCGAGAAGTGCGTGGTTTGAGTTCCTTCCGCAAGCTTCTGTTCTTTGTGTCCTGTGAGGGGATCGGCCAATCCCGACAAGATCAAGGCCATCGAGCGATCAAGCCCCGGGTTTATCAAGGACGCACGAAGGCTTGCCGGCTGTGTTGCTGCTCTCAGAGGTTCATTTCAAGTTCGTTGAACGCTCTCGCCATTTTTCAAAATCTTGAAGAAGGCAGGTCCTATGAAATGGACCTAAGCGGAGGTTGCGCTGCAAGACTTGAAGAAATATTTGTCCTCCACCTAACACTTGTCGCACCTAAACCACAAGAAAAGTTGCTGATGTATCCGTGGCAACCAATCAAGTGGTTAGTGCTGCGTTAGTAGCGGAGAGGGAGGCAGATGATGAGCCAGCGTCATGCAAGCGAGTCCAACACAAGGGGGCTTCCCGACAAGCTCGTTCCGACAAGCCCTCGATCCGACAAGCTCGCCCCAACAAGATAGACCTGTGCAGCCACAGAATGTAAACAAAAGAAGATGGTGCAAATGCCTAGCTTACTTTTGTCAGCCCTTCGCAGCTGGCTAGATCAAGGTACTCCGTGTGCGAAGTTTTTTTCAGCCTTCTCATGGCCTCGAGGAAGCTCGCCATTACTTTCAAGCACATGAGATCACAGCTTGTCACCGCTTCCGCTGAAGAGGATAATGCAGAATCCGTAAGCAACATGCAGATCGCCGAGTGGGCACCGGAATTGTCAAGCTTTGGCCTCAAGTTTGAAAGTACTTCAACTATTCAGAGCTGAGCATTGGCAGTAATTATAGCGAGTGGGCGCCAACGCTCGATGAAGAAACCCCGAGAGGAGCATCCCGGCAAGGAAGCAAGCAAGGAATGGGTCATGTACTTTGATGGTGCCTTCTGTCTGCAAGGCGCCAAAAGGGTGTCGGTGTAAAACCGGCGGATCTCGGTAGGGGGTCCCAACTGCGCCTAGGCGGATGGTAACAAGAGACGAGGGACACAATGTTTTTACCTGTGTTCGCCCTCTCGATGGAGGTAAAACCTCACGCCCTGCTTGATCAATATTGATGATATGGGTAGTACAAGAGTAGATCTACCACGAGATCAAGGAGGCTAAACCCTAGAAGCTAGCCTATGGTATGATTGTTGAGATGTATGTTCGCCCCACGGACTAAGGCCCTCCGGTTTATATGGACACCGGAGAGGGCTAGGGTTACACAGTAGTCGGTTATAATGGTAGGAGATCTACATATCCAGATGCAAGCTTGCCTTCCACGCCAAGGAAAGTACCATCCGACACGCAGCCGAGTCTTCAATCTTGTATCTTCGTAGTCCGCTGTCCGGCGGATATTGATAGTCCGCTGTCCGACACCCCTAGTCCAGACTCCTCAAGAGTCTCTCGAACCAGTCTTCAATGACGATAAGTCCGCGTATAATGTTCGCATCGCAGGCGGGTTCCTCCCTTGAATAATCCGGAGAAGATAATGAACACCAGATAGTGTCCGCTCGCAAAATAAATTCCACATTCCACCGTAGAGAGAATAAAATATACAATTAGTTCAATCTGCCGACGATATGCGGCATGACATCACACCGCAGCCAAGCCCTCGCTCAATCGCTTTTCACTATTCCACCTCAGCACGCTTAGCGAAGAGGTTTTTGGCACGCCTTGTCGGGCAGTAGATCGTGGTTCTTATTCCGGATCCTCATCAATACGCGGCGGGTAACCCAACTGCTCCTGCCGCCACGCCTCTATCGGGGGGAATCCAAACGGTCACGGATCCGACCCTTGGTATTTCTTCCCTTTATAAGAGGACCAAGGCCAGCCTTTGTTCTTCAATCTCGATCGAATCTTTTCCCCGCCTCCAGCCCAACACCCAGTAGCCTCAGATTCGAGCGCCTGATCCTCAATCATGTCCGCCCGACCTCCCGTCACATCCCTAGTTCGTATGCACTAGGCTAGCCCTTCATGTGTGCATCATGTTTAAAATTTCAGAAACTTGAAATGGGATTGGTCAAACCCTAGCACCGTAAAGAAATCAATAGGATCAATAAAATTTTTTCAAGAACCCAAAATGCCCTTTAAAAATGTTCATGATTTTTATACAGTGAAAACCTCTCACAAATGATGAGCATATTTATTGGTCATTTATGGATTCTTGAGTTAAATCATATTGTATTTGAATTGGAGCATTTAATGCCTATAATATTTTAAATGTTTAATACTCTCGAAACAATTGGGGCTGTGGAGATAATTCAAATAGTGCCCACAATTTTTGTCGATTTTACAAAGTGAGTTAGTATTTTTACTAATTCAAAACAGATCAAACTAAATAGAAAACAGTAAACTAAACTAGGAGTAAAAGAGAGAGAGAAGACTTCACTCTGCTTACTCAAGCTCCACCTGCAGTGGCCCAACACCTGGTCTGCCCAAAGAGCTCTTCCCCTGCAGCCTTCCTCCCGCCAGAGGATAGACAGTGCATGGCGAGCGCCGACGACGCCTTGCCACCTCCTCGCTTCACCACAAGAAGCTGACTCCCCCAGCGTGCAAGGCACGGAGACGCCTCAAGCCCCCCGTCCCTCTCCCCCACTCGCTGCTCCTCTCCTCCTCTCTAGCTCCTCCCCGAGCTCCGCCCCAGAGCAACTGTCACGCTGCTCATTGCACTCCAAGGCCACCGCCACCCTCGCCTCGGCCACGAGGCTAGAAGATCCACCGCTGGCTCGCTTTGCCCTTCCATCGAGCCACGGACGCCGGGAGGCCCCGCTTCATCATCATCGCGGCATCTTCAACCTCGCACCCGAGCCCTCACTGCCGATTCAAGGCCCAAGGACGCCCCCGAGCCCACTCGACCTATCAAGGCTGCCTCCTCGTGAGCTCCTCGCTCCCAACCCTCTCTCCCGCCGTCAATCCTCCTTAGGCCCCTGCCACCGCAGGTCAAGATTGCTGCCGCGATTGTCGCCATGGTTATTACGGAGGGCCAACGCCAGATCCGAGCACTGGTCGAGCCCTAGGGCCCAGAGCTTCTTCTTGGAGAAAATTTTATTTGACATCAGATTAAAATCGGGTTCCTTATTTGACACCGAAAAAGTCTTTTCTTCCCTATTTCGCACCAATCCTAAATTTTATTCTCTATACTGACACTCCGCTCATTTTGAGCCTAAATGACACGTGAAAAGACCATTTTGCCCTTCATGTGGTATGTGTGTGTATGCGCCTGCTGCTTGTTGCTATGGTGGGTTCTGCAAGACATGTGTGCGCTGCTATGCAGTGTGTGTGTGTGAGGCTGCTGTGTGCTGCTGCGGCGTGTGTGTTTGCATACTGTGTGTGTGTGTGTGTGTGTGTGTGTGTATGTGGCCTATGTGCCGCATGTGTGTGTGCATGGCTGCAATGTGTGTGCTGTCAGGTATGTGTGTGCTGCATGTGTATTGTTGTGTGTGTGTGTGTGTGTGTGTGTGTGTGTGTGTGTGTGTGTGCACGCTGTGCAGTGTGTGTTGCTGCGTGTGTGCAGGTGTGTGTGTGTTGCTGCATGTATATGTGTCATTATACAGGTGCTCCTGCCTCAAGACCGATGTCAAGTAGGTGCGCCATCGCCTCACACACACACATACCACATGAGGGGCAAAAGAGTCTTTCAGTGTGTCATTTAAGCTTAAAATGGACGGAAATGTCATATAAGGAATAAAATTTAGAACTTGTGTCAAATAGGAAGAAAAACTTTTTCAAAGGTCAAATAAGGAAGCAGATTTTAAGATAGTGTCAAATAGGGAATTTTCTTCTTCTTGTGCTCTCCGCTCGCTTGAATCGAGCTGCAGCCCTCGCTACCAAGATCAGCCGTAGCTCCGCCACCGCCATGGTTGCCGTGGCCATCGCCTCCGCCACCCCGCAGCCTCCCGCGTGATCCTCGGATGCGCGCCATGGTGGGCATCCTCTGTGCTCTCCAAGGCCGAGCCGACCTCGAGTCTGCTCCGAGCAACTCCGCGATCCTCCGCTGGGTTTGGTCGCCGGGCGCTCAACTCCGTGGCTGGTGACGTGGCACCGCCATTAGCGCCTAACTAACCCCTAGCTCACTTTCTGCGACGGGCCCCACAGCCCTTAATTAACCAGGATTAGTTTCTCGACTAGGATTAGATTAACTCCAAGGGACCCAGTCGTCAGTTTGACCGCCCAGCCACTTGACTGGGCCCACCGGTCAGCCTCCTCCTGCCTTGTTACACCGACATGCGGAACCCACGCACAGTTTGACTGCGGGCTGACCGTGTTGATTCGCCGAGGTCAAGATAACGTAGTGCCGACGCCATAAAGCTTTTCTGGTGTTTTTGTTAATTCAGGAAATTCCAGAAATAGTATAAACTTCTAAAAATCATAGAAATTCAACCGTAACTCCAAATCAAACAAATTATATATGAAAAATTATCAGAAAAATTCAAGGAATCCATCTGTGCCATTTTCATGCATGTTTGAACAATGATTGTCCTCTGTTTTGACAAAACAAATAAAGGGCATTTAAATAATCATATATGGAGTTGGAATTTGAATCATGTATTCAAACCAACTTCATTTAAATCATAGCTAGGTGCATTAGATCAAATCACAACATATTGCCTTGTCATGATCATGCATCATATTGTAGCATTGCATTGATTGTGTTCTTTCTCGCTGTTTGTTTGTCCCCCTCGATAGACGTGGTTCCGACGATGTGATCGATGACACCGATGAAGAGCTATATTATCTTCTAAGTGCTGTGCAAGCAAAACCCCTTGTTCATTCCGATATAATCCCACTCTCTCGCCTCCTGCTCTTTTTACTGCATTAGGACAACAACGCTTCAACTGTTACATGTCATGTAGTTGAATCCCTTTATCCTTTGCATGACCCGTCATTCCACAAGAATTAGATGAAACCCACTAGCATGAGTAGGAGTTGTTTGAGACCTGATGTGCCTACTCATTCATGCTTGTTTGTCATGCCTGCTATTGCTTAGAGTTGTGTCAGGTCCGATTCATCGAATGAATCGGAGGTGTGTGAACATGTCCCATCGTTGAGAGCTAAATGTGTGAACACGATTTGGTAAAGGTAGTGTGAGAGGCCATGTAGGAGTACATGGTGGGTTGTCTCATTGCAGCCGCCCTCGTGAACTGAGTTCTGTGGTTTGTGATCCATGAACAGCTACTACCACACATTGGGCTCCGGCACTCCAAGCCCTCTCGGCTTCTTAATCACCCTTGTTCTCTGGCCCAGAGTTGCAACTAGTTTCTCGTGTTTGTAGGTAGTGCTAGTAGTCTACCAAGTGGCACCCGCACAGTGGGCTTGGGACAGACTAGGCACCGTGGCACGTGTACCAAGCATACATCCACCCGCCGAGGTGGGCTTGGGAACCCTGCCACATCGCTTGGGGGCCGTGAGCGACACCCCGCCGGATCTCCTTGCGGATGGAACCCGAATAGGCGATAAACCTGACGAGACTTGAGTGTTTAGGTAGGTCGTGGCCGACTCCCTCGCCCGGCTTCCGCTTGAAGGTTGCCGAGATACATGACGGTACAGTCGATAAGTGGCGTAGAGCGCAGTGAAGAAGTACACCCCCGCAGGTTATCATTATCTATTCAATAGCCGGATTCCTGATATGGAAACTTGGACCCCTTGTACAGTTCATAGACAAGTTTAAAGTGGATACTCTAAAATACGCAAGATAAGCGTGAGTGTTATGGATGGCGCTCGTAGGGAGACGGAACGGATCCATAGTGGTGTATTGATATGGTGAATATGTGGACTCGTGCGCCACCTCGTAAGAGTTACATTGCAACGAGTTCAGATAGCCACCGAGTCAAAGCTGGCTTGCCGCAGTTAAACTCCACCTTCCCTTTGTTGATAATGATGCATATGTAGATAGTTCTGATGTAAGTCTTGCTGGGTACATTTGTACTCACGCTTGCCTATTTTATGTTTTTGCAGAGAGACTTCGTCTCGCTAGTAGTTCCACGTGACTTCGACGCTTAGCTTGTTACCTCAGCTACGATCTTGTGCCTCGCAGATCTCGTAGTTAGTCGCTTCTCAGCCTTTTTCATTTGTAGATGTCTCAGACTGCACATGTTGAGCTCCGCTTGTGCTTTGACTTGTATGTTTCGATTGTTGGGTCGTGAGACCCATGATTGTAATATCTCGCCTCCTGAGCCTAATGAATAAATACTTGAGTCGAGAGTCATGTTGTGATGCCATGTTGTATTTGCACATATCGAGCATATTGTGTGTATGTCATTGAAATGCTTGGTATGTGGGATCCGACTATCTAGTTGTTTATCTTTAGTAGCCTCTTCTTACCGGAAATGTCTCCTAGTGTTTCCACCGAGCCATGGTAGCTTGCTACCGCCTCCTAACACCTAGGCTGGCCGGCATGTGTCCTTCTTCGCTCTCGTGTTCTGTCCTTCAGGGAAATGTCACGCTGAGTACCGGAGTCCCGTTAGCCCGCTACAGCCCGTTCACCGGAGTCCTCGCTAGCCCAAAGGCTAAAGCCCGAACTTACTCGCAGATGACCGACACGCTCGATGCCGGGTCACGGATGCTCGCCCTCGTAAGTCTGTGCCACTTTGGGTTTACGACCAGCCATGTCAGCCCGGCTCCTTATCATATGGATGCTAGCGACACTATCATATACGCAGCTAAAAGGCGCAAACGGTCCCCGCAAAGGTAAGACGACACCTGGGAATAGCGTGGCGGAGGCCGCAAAGTGATATGAGGTGTTACATGCTAGATCGATGTGGCATTGAGTCGGGTCCCGATAGCTTTGGTATCGAGCTTGATCGCTCAGAGGATTACCAAGCCAAACTGGTCAAGTTGAGTCTAGAAATGCTTTAGTTATATGTAGGGAATTGATTGTGGGATGGGAACGTAAGGCTCTTTTTACTCCTTATACCTTATGCCCATCTCGATCCGAAATCATCTTATCTTTCCTACGGGTTAAGGAATTAGGCTTTTCCACTCTATCGTGATCACGTGTTACTAATCCGTAGACTTATAGGATTGTTGGTTTCAAGCCCGCTAAGTTCCTACTACTCGTGATGTTGATTGTTGATCTCAAACCTTGTTATTGTGATGTTGAGTGGTCATGCCACTATTTTGCGTAATGTCTCAAACCTTTTTGAGCATTTACAGCCGCTATGTCGCCTCGAGTCATCCTGTGTTTCTAAACAATCGATGCACTTGCAAATCCTTTCCTCTAGCTTTGATGTTCCTTTGGGCCAGGTTGATCACACTAATTGCTGAGTTGAGGTATTCTATTGCCTCGACATATATGTTGAATTATTATTATGACCCTAGGTGTCTTAGGGATCATCTAGTAATCTAGCTATGTTATGTGTTCCTGGGTGATCATTCTCGCCAACATTCTCAAGCATCCCGTGATGCCATTTAGTTCAGAGGTATTCTATTCCTGGTTTTGAACCCAAGACTCACCCTACTTACCTCATGTTGATAGTGTTTGCTAGTTCCTTTAGGAAATTAGTAACCTTTGCATTAGTCCTCGAGGTCCGTGGTATTTTCTTCTTCCAAATACTATGAACCACTTATGGCAGAAGTTTGTTAAACCAAAAGATCACAACAAGAGTGCTCTCGATGAGTCCTCCATTTTATATTGTGACTCGCCAGCTTCTACCTTCTCGCATGGGTTATCCGAAGAAAAGTTGAGTTCGCCGACATACTAATCTATGCATCCACAACTCGTAAAGGTATATGTTCCTTTGAGTTGTCCTCTTAGTTGTCTTCCGACCTTCATCTATCAAATGATAGTCGGAGTATGCGTGCATCCGCTCATCGATGTCTATTACTCTTGTGGTCCGCTGCCATTCTATTCTGAAATGACTAGGAGAAGCAAACTCCGCATTTCATCCATTTCTAGGATTGGGTCAAAGTAGTTGTATTCTGCAGATCAAAATGCCAATCCAGCTTTTGTTCTGTTTCTACCTTGAAGTGTTACCCTCCTTATGTCAGATTGTCATGAGAATTGCACCACCTCTTATGAATTCTTGACGCAGTGATACTTCTCGCCATCATTTTCATTTCTCGGTTCCGTGTTGTTGCAACCGAATGCCGACAGTGAATCATGATGTGTGAACTCATTACTCCTAGCAACCTGTGTTGCTTGGTAGTTAATGGACAATAATTTCATTCTTAGTGTGTTGGTTCTGAATCATCATTCTAAGATTGATCGTGCTACCTAGTCCTTATTTCCGTGCACTTTTCGGCTCGGCCTGAGTTAGGATTCTATTAATCCTCGCCATTTGATCATATCGCCTTGCCCTGAAAAGCAAGATTGTTCTCGAGCTTAGTAACATATCGGTGGATCGTGATTTTCCGGTATCTTCCTAAGTATTACCAGGTTGTCACCGACCGCTATGTTGAGTTCGTGATCAAGTTGGTTTCATATAAACCACCCCTTCTCCAAGAATCTGTGTTGCATACCTCGAGCTGGTTGGTTGCTTAACAACAACTTGGAGAGTTGGAAGATAAAGCTTGTCCGACTTAGCTCATATTAAGGGATATCTTGTATATGTGTTGAAGAAAGATGATATCCCCATCGATTGGTCCTCGTGATCGCTTGTTGGACTTATTGTCTTGTTAAAACTTTGATTTGAGTATGGCTATCTCAAATCAAGTCAAAACTAACGATGTTCGAATGTTGTCTTACTCGTGGATTTTCCTCGAGCATACACCATTACATCTTTTGGGTCTGACCAATGCTATCACTTGTTCTCATAATTATGGAATTCAACCTTCATGGAAAACCAGGATGAATTGTTGCTGAGCCCATCGACAACATCCTTATCTTCTCCATAATCTTGATGAACATTGCTAGTATCGAAACTTTTGAAAACATTTGTTCATGCTAGCTCATGAAGCATATGCTTGGATGAAAAGAAGTGACTTCTAATTCATGTGCATTTGGTGCAAGTTGTCACCGTGAATTCGAGAAAGCATGTTTTTACCTCCTCCGAATCATCCCAAGTCAGCTATGCACGCATAAGTATTCTATGGTTTGATAGACTGATCATCTCCATTCCATATGTATTCCTAGCACACAAAGCCAATGATTGATTTGTTCAAGGATAAGAAGTTCAAATGCTATTCCCGAAGGGCCCAGACGGACATGTACAAGACTTCGTTATCTTCAATGATGGTTCCCAACCAGAACTCGGTAGTGTTTTATTGTAAGACTACCATGTGATCATGCTTGTCTGGGACAACGTGTTCACATGTTGTAGCAGAACTAGCTCATGTTTTGGAGCTTGCTATCATAGTTCATCTCCCGAGAACCTCGCAACGCCATCTCGTCGATTTGTGTTGCAAACTTTCATTTTTCTTTCTAGACTCGATGAGTCTGGAATATTCCGACACCAACCAGATCTGAATCTCAGGCAGATATGATGGTTGGAACGTTTCCCAAGAATTATATATTGGTCTCTCTGTAACCCGGTAAAGAGAATGTCGTGGCCGACACACCTAGCCGGAAGATCTATTATTGTAGTATCTTGATTGAGAAAGTTGGCCACCTCCCCATAAGGATCGCGTAGAATTTATTCTAGTAGATGCTCCTTATGTATTCTTGAGCTCCGGTTCGACCTGTTACTAGATGTTCTAGATACCAAACCATTTCAATGAATGGGTTACGCTAGCACATCAAGGAGAACATTAGAAGCGAGTGCTAAATGTCTCTACGATCATCCAGATTTTCTTTCCTTGACCTCGCCAAGGGGAAATCTCGAGAAAGTGTTATCTTTCCTTTGCATCTCGCATCCTCCACCGGTGTTCATCATGGTAGTATGTTGTGTTGTCAAAGACCCTTGACCGGATGTTGGTAAAACCTTGATGAATATGGAAATGCTCAAGTTCTTGAGAGCACGCATAAGCATTAGGTGCAATCGTAGTTACTAACCGGATTGCTCTCAATTCCTCGTTATGCTATAACCATTCCAACAAGAGATTCACTCTCACCGCTGAGCTTCTCCCTAGCTACTAAAATCATCCCTTGTGTTGTCTTCAACAAGGTAATCCACATCATCCATTCTGCCCGAGAATGTTATTCTTCTGACTCCTTCAAATGATCGACAGACTCGCCTTAGGCTGGTGTAAAGAGTTTCAATGATCTTTGAATCAAATGTAATTTTTTGCCACTCAAGGTAATAATTCTACGACTCACCCTCCTCCGTGATGTCTCATTATGGTATCATGGCAACTCAAACTTCGCCACGCTGACAACCGCTCACCACCTCTTAGGTGTGGAATTGTTGTCTACCTAGTGAACCCTCGTCATTTGTTCCACTTCATTTCTCTAGACGTGTGCTTTGTATCTCAGCTTGAGAGATGTTTTTATGACTCACCCCGTGAGCTGATCCTAAGTTGTTTGATCTTCGAGAAGATCGATCCTACTAGAGTTTTCCCTTTCTACTTGTTGTCATGTGGGATGGAGTTCTCAGAGCAAGACTTCGAGACAATGATGGTGATCGAATCAACGTTCATTTGAAGTGCAACTTGATCGTGAAGATTATATTAGATTATGCTTTCTTTCATCTTACTTCACGCCTCAATCTCGTGATTTAGATTCTTGTTTAGTGGGGGCGAGTTGTCACATCCCTAGTTCTCGTATGCACTAGGCTAGCCCTTCATGTGTGCATCATGTTTAAAATTCTAAACTTGAAATGGGGATTGGTCAAACCCTAGCACCAGAAAGAAATCAATAGGATCAAATAAAATTTTTTCAAGAACCCAAATGCCCTTTAAAATGTTCATGATTTTTATACAGTGAAAACCTCTCGCCAAAATGATGAGCATATTTATTGGTCATTTATGGATTCTTGAGTTAAATCATATTGTATTTGAATTGGAGCATTTAATGCCTATAATATTTTAAATGCTTCAATACTTCAAAACAATTGGGGGCTGTTGGAGATAATTCAAATAGTGCCCACAATTTTGTCGATTTTACAAAGTGAGTTAGTATTTTACTAATTCAAAATAGATCAAACTAAATAGAAAACAGAAACTAAACTAGGAGTAAAAGAGAGAGAGAAGACTTACTCGCTTACCTGCAGCTCACCTGTGGCCCAACACTGCTGGTCTGCCCAAAGCCTTTTCCCCTGTCGCCTTCCTCCCGCCAGAGGATAGACAGTGCATGGCGCGCCGACGACGCCTTGCCACCTCCTCGCCTCAGCCACAAGAAGCTGACCCCCAGCGCAAGCACGGAGACGCCTCAAGCCCCCGTCTCCTCTCCCCCACTCGCTGCTCCCTCTCCTCCTCTAGCTCCTCCCCGAGCTCCGTCCCGAGAGCAACTGCCATTGCTCATTGCACTCCAAGGCCACTGCCACCCCGCCTCGCCACGAGGCTAGAAGATCCACCGCTCGCCTTTGCCCTCCCATCGAAGCTACGGACGCCGGAGGCCCTGCTTCATCATCATCGCGGTCATCTTCAACCTCGGGCACCCGAGCCCTCACCGCCGATTCAAGGCTGCCAAGGACGCCCCGAGCCCATCGACCCATCAGGCTGGCCTCCCCGTGAGCTCCTCGCCCCAACCCTCTCTCTCCCCGCCGTCGAATCCCTCCTCTAGGCCCCCCGCCACCGCGTCAAGATTGCCGCCGCGATTGTCGCCAAGCTGTCATTACGGAGGGCCAACGCCAGATCCGAGCACCCGGTCGAGCCCTAGGGCCCCGTGAGCTTCTTCTTGTGCTCTCCGCTCGCTTGAATCGAGCCGCAGCCCCGCTACCAAGATCTAGCCGAGCCCGCCACCGCCATGGTTGCCGTGGCCATCGCCTCCGCCACCCCGCAGCCTCCTGCGTGATCCTCGGATGCGCGCCATGGTGGGCATCCTCCGTGCTCTCCAAGGCCGAGCCGACCCTCAGAAGGCTGCTCCAAGCAACTCCGCGATCCTCCGCTGGTTTGGTCGCCGCGCCCAACTCGTGGTGGTGACGGGCACCGCCATTAGCGCCTAACTAACCCCTAGCTCACTTACGACGGGCCCCACAGCCCTTAATTAACCAGGATTAGTTTCGACTAGGATTAGATTAACTCCAAGGACCTGTGCTGTCAAGTTTGACCGCCCGGCCACTTTGACCGGGCCCACCGTCACCTCTCGCTTCCCGCTTTGTTACATCGACATGCGGAACCCACGCTGTCAGTTTGACTGTGGCTGACCGTGTTGACCTGCTGAGGTCAGCATGACGTAGTGCTGACGTCATAAAGCTTTTCTGGTGTTTTTGTTAATTCAGGAAATTCCAGAAATAGTATAAACTTCTAAAAATCATAGAAATTCAACCGTAACTCCAAATCAAACAAATTATATATGAAAAATTATCAGAAAAATTCAAGGAATCCATCTGTACCATTTTCATGCATGTTTGAACAATGATTGTCCTCTGTTTTGGACAAAACAAATAAAGGGCATTTAAATAATCATATATGGAGTTGGAATTTGAATCATGTATTCAAACCAACTTCATTTAAATCATAGCTAGGTGCATTAGATCAAATCACAACATATTGCCATGTCATGATCATGCATCATATTGTAGCATTGCATTGATTGTGTTCTTTCTCAGTTGCCGGTGTTTGTCCCCCCTCGATAGACGTGGTTCCGACGATGTGATCGATGACACTGATGAAGAGCTATATTATCTTCGAAGTGCTGTGCAAGCAAAACCCCTTGTTCATTCCGACACAATCCCACTCTCGCCTCCTGCTTTCTTTATCGCATTAGGACAACAACGCTTCAACTGTTACATGCTGCGTAGTTGAACCCCTTTATCCTTTGCATGACCTGTCATTCCACAGTAATTAGATGAAACCCACTAGCATGAGTAGGAGTTGTTTGAGCCCTGATGTGCCTACTCATTCATGCTTGTTTGTCATGCCTGCTATTGCTTAGAGTTGTGTCAGTCCGATTCATCGGGAATGAATCGGAGGTGTGTGAACATGTCCCACTGTTGAGAGCTAAATGTGAACACGATTTGGTAAAGGTAGGTGAGAGGCCATGTAGGAGTACATGGTGGGTTGTCTCATTGCAGCCGCCCTCAGAACTGAGTTCTGGTTTGTGATCCATGAACAGCCATTACCACACATTGGGCTCCGCACTCCAAGCCCTCTCGGCTTCTTAATCACCCTTGTTCTCTCGTCTGTGAGTTGCAACTAGTTTCGTGTTTGTAGGTAGTGCTAGTAGTCTACCAAGCAGCACCCGCACAGTGGGCTTGGGATGACTAGGCACCGCGGGCACGGTGTACTGCGCACATCCACCCGCCGAGGTGGGCTTGGGAACCCCTGCTCACATCGCTTGGGGCCGTGAGCGACACCCCTCGCCGGATCTCCTTGCGGATGGAACCCAATAGGCGATAAACCCGACGAGAGACTTGAGTGTTTAGGTAGGTCGTGGCCGACTCCCTCGCCTGCTTCCGCTGAAGGTTGCCGAGATACATGATGTGTACAGTATGATAAGTGGTGAGAGCGGTGAAGAAGTACACCCCTGCAGGTTATCATTATCTATTCAATAGCCGGATTCGCGGATATGGAAACTTGGACCCTTTGTACAGTTCATAGACAAGCTAAAGTGGATACTCTAAAATACGCAAGATAGCGTGAGTGTTATGGATGGCGTGCTCGTAGGGAGACGGAACGGATCCATAGTGGTGTATTGATATGGTGAATATGTGGACTCGTGCGCCACCTCGAAGAGTTACATTGCAATCGCAGCTCAGATAGCCACCGAGTCAAAGCTGGCTTGTCATAGCCAAACTCCACCATCCCCTTTGTTGATAATGATGCATATGTAGATAGTTCTGATGTAAGTCTTGCTAGGTACATTTGTACTCACGTTTGCCTATTTTATGTTTTTGCAGAGAGACTTATGTCTCGCTAGTAGTTCCACGGGACTTTGACGCTTAGCTTGTTACCTCAGCTACGATCTTGTGCCTCGCAGATCTGTAGTTAGTCAGCTTCTCAACTTTTTTCATTTGTAGATGTCTCAGACTTGCACATGTTGAGCTTCCGCTTGTGCTTTGACTTGTATGTTTCGATTGTTGGGTCGTGAGACCCATGATTGTAATATATCGCCCTCTGAGCCTAATGAATAAATACTTGAGTCGAGAGTCATGTTGTGATGCCATGTTGTATTTGCACATATCGGCATATTGTGTGTATGTCATTGAAATGCTTGGTATGTGTGGATCCGACTATCTCGTTGTTTATCTTTAGTATCCTCTCACTCGAAATGTCTCCTAGTGTTTCCACCGAGCCATGGTAGCTTGCTACTGCTCCGAACACCTAGGCTGGCCGCATGTGTCCTTCTTCGCTCTCGTGTCTGTCCTTCGGGAAATGTCACGTTGAGTACCGGAGTCCCGTTAGCCCGCCACAGCCCGGTTCACCGAGTCCTGCTAGCCCAAAGGTTACAGCCCGAACTTACTCGCAGATGACCGACACGCTCGATGTTGGGTCACGGATGCCTGTCCCTCGTAAGTCTCAGGCCACTTTGGGTTTACGACTAGCCATGTCAGCCCGGCTCCTTATCATATGGATGCTAGCGACACTATCATATACGCAGCTAAAAGGCGCAAACGGTCCCGGCAAAGGTAAGACGACACCTGTGGGAATACCGCGTGGAGGCCGCAGTGATATGAGGTGTTACATGCTAGATCGATGTGGCATTGAGTCGGGTCCCGACACCTCCAGGTCGGATGCCCTCCTCCGCCACGGAGGAGGACATACTGGTTGCGGAGGCCAAGTACCGGCCTACGAGGTTTCAAGACAGGTTGCCTGCCTAAGGGGCTGTGCAAGCCCCCAGCCCGCCAATACGCCATTTTCAGATCCCACCTCCGCCGGGTTTAGGCTTCCTCGACGGATCCTTCGTGAGAGGGCTCCTGCTCTACTACGGGCTGGACTTTCACGACTTGGCTCCGGAGTCTATCCTCCATATGTCCTGCATTCATCATCGCTCAAGGCTTTCCTCCGCATCATCCCCCACTTCGCCTATGTCCAAGACCTTCAAGCCGGAGCCAAGATGATCGGGGCGCTAAGCGGAGTGAGGCGGGCGACCATAAGCAAGAAGGTCGATGCCCCGTGGCTTGAAGGTTCCTTCCAAGAGGAACTCGACTGTGGCAGCAGGAGTGGTTCTATATCATCGCCCGAGGGGCAGCAGTAAAGCCGCCGCCTCATTCCGCCTGGGACTCTCCACGCCAACCGACGCCGTGGGTCAACCAAGGGCTCAACTGGGGTCGTTCAAGACGTGCCTCGCTGCAGGCCGGATTCGAGATCTCCAAGCGAGGGAGGTCGACTGATCAAGGTGATGCAGGTTATGCTAGTCAGAATCTCCCGCCTCGCAAACGCCGCCCTTCCGCCTATGGGAATTCAACCCGAGGGACCTCGGATTCTCCAACACTTCATGGGTGCGACAACCCGTGGAGATGTACAGTTGTTCTTCGACCGCAGGTAGCGTGGTCCGGATTCAGCCGAGGATGCAGGTCTGTTATAATCGCCCGGATACTCCGGTAAGTAGCTCTCGTCCAACATTCTGCTTATGTGCCTTTCTAGAGTTCGTGATCCTGACCTTTGTTCTTTACAGAATGGGTGGCGCGATCAAGGCCGATAAGGTGTCTGCCCTCCCAGAGACCGTGACCGGAGCCCGTGTTGGTCGAATGTTGAGGTTGCGCCCACGTAGGGGCGACGGGGAAATAGAGGAGCTAACACTTCGCCTAAAGGGGCGATCAAGAGGAGGGAACTAAGAACCCTCCCTTCAGAGGGAGAAGAGGACCGCCTCAAGGTCCGGAGGCCAAAGCCCCTAAGCATGGGAAGAAATCTCACTGGGAGGTCCGGCGTCCGGAGAGAATACGGACGACAATCATCGCCAAGGACCTGCCTCCAATGAGCCGTGAGTATGGAAGAGGAAATTAATTAGTAACGGCACCTTCATTTGTGCTTCTGGGTAACCAAATATTTATATCGCAGTTCGATCTGCAGTCTTCTCAAATGAGTTCATCTTCGGGACCTTTCTTCCGGAGATGGTGGAGAGCGACACGCCTGCTCAGCGCCGCCAGATGAGGCAAAGCGAGCCCAAGTGTCGCCACGGAGGGCGCCCCCGAGTCCGGAGGGGCCAGAGTTCGGCACCCACCAGTAGTCCAGCCGAGGATCAAGAGTCTGCTTGAGAGGGCGCCCATTTCGTAAGATCACCGCGCTAACGCGTATGGTGATTGAAGGATTTCGCCCGCTGAAAGCGGATTATGAATGCCGCCATGAGCTTGTCGGGCGGGATTTGAGGTATGCGAAAATGGCGCACCTTTGTCTTTTAACAGTTTTGTATATAAAATGCGCCTCAGAGCAGATAGTAGCCCCGAGACTCGTAGGTTGTCTGAAACGACAGCGCGTCGAGGATCGAAATCTCAAAATCTCAAGTAATGAATACCGCCGCCCGACATAGTGGCGATAGTCCGGGGCCAGCCGACTAATGAGTTTGCCAATTAAGTCGGCAACTTGACGTGGCGGATGCGTGACATCGCTATTGTCAACCAGCGACTTGACGAGTCGCAAGGTAAATGAATTCTCCACGCTTATTTATTTGAGGGGTCAAGCCAGCCACGATAAATTGTATGCTATTGTACGACGGTGCTGTTGTTGGAGAGCCTCCGGCCGAACTTGCTCGAGCTAAGGAGCAGGCCCGGCGAGTGACGCGCTGCCTCAAGGCGGCTCAAGAGTTGAAAGCTAAAAGGCTGCGACCGCCTAAGTAGGCGGAGGTACGAATTGGCCAGAAATTAAAGGATGCTACCGACCGCCATGAGGTTTTGAAAAGGAGCGCTTATGGAAGCGAGAATACCTGAAGAAGGCCACCGCCAAGCCAAGGATGCCTCGCTCGCAATGCGGGCTATGAAGGAGGAGCTGCGCCAGTCGAGAGATCGTGGCGGCAAGCCTATTCTGCTGCGTCGCCGGTTTATGGATGTGAAGTATGCTCAATTTGAGCGGCTGTGGAGTCCGGAGGATCCGTATATGGACTTAGCTGCAAGCGCGGCTGATGCGTTAAGCACTTCCGGGGCCATGGGGATCACGAGACTAAGAGCTGTATTGGTCTCAATTCCACAGTCCGGATCGCTTCCTTCCGCTGATGGACCGTCACCGAATGGGCTGAGCTAAATAGATTGTCCGGCTTGCCATGTCCGACATCGTGGCCTCATGTCCGCCCGGGAGGTCCAAGGTGACGAAGCTATTTCGCTTATCGCAGCAATTCCTTGGAGCAAAGGCCGCATATAAAGGATATGAAGCGGTCGGCCTGCATCGACCGTGTGAAGGTGCATTATCCGGAGATGGATGCCACCGCCGCTACCCAGTGGTCCGGATGAAAGCCGCCCCTGCCGAGCACTACTGAGAAGTCATGCGCGGTGCTCAGAAAATAGAGGCGCAGGCTCAAAGAATGTAACGCTCAAATGAACGCATTAGCTTGTAAATCAATGATTATGGTATAACTGCTTTTATACTTAAAGCGCCCAAGTAGTAAAACTTCCCGCGGCGGCCGCTTACGATACTTGTGTATAACCCGAAAGATGGAGTCTTCGGCCAGCCCCTCGCACAAGGTGCTGGGTGTTCGCAAAATAGCACATTTTCACACTTAATCCGGACGCCTCGGTCCTGTTATAAGGAGGTGGTAGCGAGTGAACAAGGCAATCCGGACTATAATGCTTTATCTCTTTCACTTAGCCAATGGAGCTCGAGGGTGGGGCTACGATATAGCCCCGGTGGCACCGCACATCTCCGGATTCGGTGCGATGTGCTCGACCGAAGCGGTCCTTCGTCAAAGGGAATTTTAAACATTCCGATAGTCGATTGAGTGGTCGACTGCACTCTCGCAGATCATGACAGCCATTTTTCGCTTTCATCGAGGTGCTCGCCAAATTAACTGGGGCACAATCGCTGTAGTTCTCCGGTGCCAAGAATGATGATACGGAATGTAAGGCACCAAAACAAAGGAGCCGGGCAAACCCAACATTTGACCAAAGACATGATTCGGAGCTGATGCATATAATGCCTAACTCGAGACGCCAACACTCCAAGGTGTTCGGACTTTATAATAATGGGCGTAAAGATGCCCTAAGCCCCTAGTGTCCGGCATCGCATGGTCCTCGACGCGCCGATGCCAAAGCTGCCAGTTCGCTTTGGCTATAGGAAGAAACCAAGGAGAGTAACAACAAGAGATAGTAAAAAGGTCTACGCAGGTCTTAATCAAAAGAATCCTTGCCACGGGTCCTCACCGCACGCATCGCGCCAGTTCTCGCTGCGCCATTATCCTCGGATGGGTATGCACGTTGTTCATCTCAGAGAAAGAGAGGAACATTTAGTTGTAGAAACAATTCGTGCAAAAAATATGTACAATAAGAAATATAAATAATTAAAGTAAGGTTTATGTGAAACCGCTGATTGTTTGAAAGCGCCGCAGCCCCCTGCAGAGGGGTATGCGGCTAGGAGCCCCTAGCCCGTTGAGTCCGGATTTGTCTATCCGAGTCCGGGTCCTTATGACCTCGACCGAAATAGCGCCATGTGGACCGGCATCTTGAGTGTAAGAGACGCAGAATGCGGTATGGCGTTGAAGCGACAAAAGCCTTTCGTCCCAAGAGTGCTTGATATTCACTTTCAAATGGGACGATATGAAAATTTATTTTTCTATTTAAAATTGTTCGCAATCCAACACGACGCCCAGTAATATAGAGCCTGCACTTGGCGAAGGGCCTCGCGCCACCCTTTGAAGGAAATGCAGCTGTGTCAAATTTTGGTAGGGTCTATCCCCATCCTACGAATTGTGTTTGAATATAGCAGGTTTAAGTCATCGCCTCCGCCCATGAGGACGTTAGTGAATTGTAATCCGCCTATTATGGGAGTCAATATCGAGGAGTCCGCCCTGTTTCAACGCTTCGAATAGTCCAGTGGTCGAAAGTGATTGGTTTTGATATCCAATCTCTACAAATCACCGGGTTGGACCGTGAAGCTCTTTTAGAAAGTCCCGCACTATTTTTCCGTGTCATCACATGAAGTGAGTTTACGCTTTGACCCCTTGTGGGAAAGTCTTTTGTTTTCCAAGGCCCTGCTGGCGGGTTTATCTTCTTCGCTGACGCTGCCGAGCCCCTTTGTGTTCGGATTTAATCGGCCGGACTGTTTGAAACCCAACAACTCGCGGGGTGTGATTTGTAAGCCTTCCGGGTGCTGTGGATTTGGCATATCCGTCCCAAAATTTTGTTTGTTGACACCACACCGCATCCTTAAGAGGTTGAGTTTGTTTATTGGGCCGCGAGCTTTGAATCCGCGCTGATCGTCGTGTTTTTGGGCTTTTCTTTATCTCGGCGCGCTGCTTTTCTCGCGCCATGATTTTCCGCTTCCATCTCTTATCTCAGACGCATTTGGGTCGCTGGTGCTGCTTCTTGCTAGCTAGCTATCCTCTCCGCACGTAAGCGGGTCATGAGGTTTGTTAGTGCGACATTGTCCCGGTTTCTCTTGGCCGAGGTGCTCGGCAGCCATTCGCCTCAACATTGTGCTTGAAAGCTGCTAAGGCTTCGCGTCCGGACAGTCGACTATTTGGTTCTTTTTGGTAAGAAACCTATTCCAGAATTTCATACCGACTCTCCGGGCTGTTGAGTTATATGACCTAAATCATCTCAGATCCGGAGGACGGACATAAGTCCCTTGAAAATTTGCTCTAAACGCTTCCTCGAGCTCTTCCCAACTTCCAACAAGTTGTTTTCTCGGGAGGCTTTTGAGCCAATGACGGTTGGCCCTTTGAGCTTGAGGGGTAGATATTTTATGGCGTGAGATCGCCTCTCCGCCATGTGTATATGCAGATATAATCTTCTATCCGCACCTGTGGTCTTGTTGTTCCATCGTAGGCCTCTATGTTTATGGGTTTAAACCCTGCTGGGAATTCATGGTCCAAAGACCTCATCGGTGAACCATAGTGGGTGTGCGGCGCCATCGTAGTTGTATGTGCCGCTATCACCGGACACTTGACGGTTGCTTTGCTTCCTCGGCCTTCTTTGGGTTCAGATGGACCTGGCTGGGCCATTTGATGGTGGAGGCTCTATGGCCTCTTCGTCAATTCCGTAGCAGCTTATGCTTCAGGTAGCTCTTTCATTGGTGGCCATTGCCGTATTTATCTGCGGTTTTGAGTACTTTGCTCCATCTTATTCTGAGCGTGTCTTCCGCTGTTTTGAGCTTCCGTTTTTCTTTCTTCAGGCTTCTTGCTTTGGCGATGAGCCTGCGCTTAAAAAGCTCTTGTTCGACGGGGTCCTCGGGCGCGACGAGTTCGTCGTCATTGAGGCTTGCTTCATCTTCGGAGGGAGGTATGTAGTTATGATCCTCGACATCTTCGTCTGCCGCCTTTTCGTGAGGGCTTGTTTCTGCTTCCTCATGCGCTGAGTCTTGCTGGAGGGGCTTGTCTTCGGCACTCTCTGGGGTATTGTTATCTCCTGTGCCGGAATCTCTATTCTTGCTGTGGCGGATTTAGAGCGCGCCACGACGCCGTGTTTGGGCTGCTTTTAAAGAGTCTGCTTCGCTGCTTCTTCGCCATCCCTTCTTTGGGGTATCCACCATGTATACGCTATATGGCGAGGTGGCCTTCCAAAGGCCTCAGTAGGCGCTGGTTCTCGTTCGCTCAAAGATCGCCATCCATAGCGCCGATGTCTTCGAGTCGTAGTCTAGCATGTCGGTTAAACTCGGCTGGCTACAAAGTGGTGGTGGGTGGGCTCAATTTCTTCGTCAGTCTGCATCCAACCATCCCGCCATAGTCCGCCTGACTCTCCCGATAAGGAGAGATGCTTAATGAGTTTAGGATATCGCCGAAGGCGAGTGTTGAATATGTCCGCGCGGTGAATTCCATAACCGGCGCCCAATCCGGACCAATCGGTAGGGCGCTGGAGGTTCGAGTCCGCGAGGAGTCCGCACCGGATTCACGAAGTTTCGCAAGGGACAAGATTGGTGTTTGGCTTTATCGCTGGATGTTGAAGCCCCTGGGGCGCGCTTCATCCACCGACCTCGATCCGGGCGATCGGCCCGCTAATGGTCAAGCGGATCCGAAAAGGGCTACCAAGGCACCGTCCGGCGGCAGAGCTAGATCGCGCTCATCGTCACAAAGGCGGCGCGCTTTGGTCTGTGGCTCGAGTCCGTCAAGATCAAGTCTCCGCGGTCATTGGCCGTGAAGTTTGCTTCCGAATCTGACCGACGGCCAGGGCGAAGCTGATCTGCCCAGATGGCCAAGAGAATTGCCCGCAGCAAAGCCGCCAATACGAAGATCTGTCCGGGAGAAAAGTTCACCTCGACAGCGTTGTTGGTTGAAGATGCCATCAGCCTATCAGCGACGCATACACGAGGAACTCTCAATGAAAGCACCAATGTCGGTGTCAAAACCAGCTAATCTCGGTAGGGGGTCCCAACTATGCGCTAGGCGGATGGTAACAAGAGACGAGGGATACAATGTTTTTACCTGTGTTCGGGCCCTCTCGATGGAGGTAAAACCCACGCCCCGCTTGATTAATATTGATGATATGGGTAGTACAAGAGTAGATCTACCACGAGATCAAGGAGGCTAAACCCAGAAGCTAGCCTATGGTATGATTGTTGAGATGTATGTTCGCCCCACGGACTAAGGCCCTCCGTTTATATAGACACCAAGAGGGCTAGGTTACACAGAGTCGGTTACAATGGTAGGAGATCTACATATCCGTATCGCCAAGCTTGCCTTCCACGCCAAGGAAAGTACCATCCGGACACGAGCCGGAGTCTTCAATCTTGTATCTTCGTAGTCTGGGTGTCCGGCGGATATTGATGGTCCGGCTGTCCGGACACCCCCTAGTCCAGGACTCCCTCAGCGGGCCTACTACTTGTCGCCCCCACCGGAGAGCAACTCAAGTATGTGGTCCAAATGCACTTTCCCAAGGATCAAGCAACAAACAATACTGCAGAGTATTAAGGCTTGCTTGCCGGACTCAGAATAGCAGCAGAACTTGGGATCAAGAAGCTTATTATCAGGGGTGATTCACAGCTTGTCCTCCGCCAAGTTAACAAAGATTATCAGAGTCCGTTGATGGAAGCCTACATTGATGAAGTGAGAAAGCTAGAGGAGCATTTTTACGGCCTGCAAATGGAACATGTTCCAAGAGCTCAGAATGATACTGCAGATGGATCACAAAGTGCGCCAGATCAAGTTGCTCGTGGAACCAGGGATCTTTGTGCTCAAGCTGACTCAACCATCTGTAACATCGCATCAATCGACACAGCAAGAAAAGAAAGTTGGTTATCGGCGATTACTTTCCGGCGGAGCTCCCCGCCGCCGCCAAGAAGGTTCCTGTGATCAACACGAAGTGCCGAGGAGCAGTCGTTCGACAAGCCCTGTGGCTTGTTTCGCTGAAGCAGACGCCTCGACAAGTCAGGTCTCGACACGCTTGTCGGGAGCATCACACTCCGCAGGATCCCAGATTCTGCCGCCAAGCGGATGTTCCCGCAGCTGCATTTGGCGCTTTTAGTCCTTGTCGCCGAGCCACAAGCTCCGCATGGGCATAGCAGATCGCCCATTTCTTCAACAGAGAACTTCCCGAGGAACAAGAGGCAGCGAAAAGTAGCCCGACAATAAGTATGTACCAGTTTGTCGATGACATACTGCATGTAAGAAGATTCGACAGACTGAAATTGAAGTGCATTTCCGGGAAGATGGACAGGAGCTGTTGGCGGAGATACACGGAGGCATATGTGGTCACCACATCAAGAAGAGCACTTGCCGCAAAGCTTCCCAAGAAGGTTTCTTCCGCCAACAGCCTCCGTGATGCAACCGCACAAGTAACCAAGTGTGAAGCGCCAGGCCCACTCCAAACAGATACATCAACCAGCTCAAGCTCTCCTAACAGTCCCTTTATCCTGGCCATTCTCGGTCTGGGGCTTGACATCCTCGGCCCTTTTTCCCTCATATATGATCACCTCGAAAGTGCTTATAGAGCAAGAGCAGCACAAGCAAGATGACGCGCTGCCTCGAGGAAGATCGCCTTCAGTTGCGCAGATGAGCTGCTCACATCGCAAGCTTTTGCGCCGCTACCATAGCCGCAGTTAACGCCAAAGCTTCGAGGAGGAGAGGATAGAGGTGGGACGGCGCCGCTCAAAGAAGTACAGCCTTTGCTGGGCTACCAAGACGTAAAAGCTTGTTGCCAAAGTTTGAGCATGGTCAAGTTTTAAATTTTTAAGATATACCTTTGAACGTCTGTGTTTTGTATGAAAAACCCGTATGCTGAGGAATCGACTCGTGGCTAAGTTGCGCCTTTTGATTTGTTTTCGAGTCCGCCAACAAAGACAAGTGAGCTGCAACTAGCCCCGACAAGGTTTCTGCCGAGGCAGCACCGCCAGAGGTTGCTGATGTTCCGACTCAGCAAGTGTGCTTGCACCGCAAGTTCCTCAAAGCGAGGGTAAAAACATACAAGGATGTAACAGAGTAAAGGATATAACATAGCAAGCTTTGCTCAGAATAAAGTTATATATTACAGTAAATAACTTGCCGCGCTCTAAGAAGTTGTTCCTATGAAACGTCTAGCAGCAGCAAGAACAAGGAAAGGGAAGAAAGGTGCGCCGGCACCTCGGTCCCTGCAAGCCAGTGTCACTGGGGCTGCGAATACCAAGATTCATCCCCGACAAGCCAGGGCTGCCGGGGGCTACGATATCAGATATGCCTTTTCGTCCCTCATCATGCATCCTCTTATGGACTGGGAAACGCGAAGCCGTGTCCTTGAACGGCCGTGCCTTGTGTGAAAAACCTGTGCGCGGAGGAATCGACTCGTGGCTAAGTTGCGCCCTTGATTTGTTTTCGAGTCTGCTCAACAATACAAGTGAGCTGCAATTAGCCCCGACAAGGTTTCTTGCCGGAGGCAAGATCGCCAATGGCTGTCGATGATCCGCACTCACGAAAGTGTGCTTATGCCGCAAGTTCCATCAAAGCGTAGGGTAAAAACATACAAGGCATAGAATCAAGTAAAGGGTACGGCATAGCAAGCTTCCCCTTTTCATTAAAAAAACATCCCATTCGGGTACAGTCCAAAGAGGATGAAAAACATGAAAGAGAGGATTACAAGTTTCAAATGCAGCTAAGGCCCGAAGGCTTACAAATTGAAAAGATAAGATGCCCGAATCCTTTTCTTGTCCCTCTTTCAGGAGGTAGGTCAAGGAGGCAAGAAGGGCAAAGGGGCGCTTAGGCGTAACTACAGGTGCCAAGACACCAAGAGAACATTCCGGGGCCACCCGGAGGTTTACGGAGACGGCGGCGCCGAAGCAGAGCTCAAGACGGGCGGCAGGACGCCAAGATGCTGCCGAGGGCACCACGCCTCAGATTCGACTTGACGGCCTTGCCGCCGCCTCTTCCTTCTTCCGCAGCCTCCCCACGCCAGCCGCCCAAGGAGACGCACCTGGAGTTCAAGGGGCCGGCGACCGGATGATGGGGTCGCCAGACGCTTAGTCGTGCCCACCACCTCGCTGCCGCTGCCGCCTCCTCCTTGTCACTCGCCGAGGGGAGTTCGCCATCGGAGGAGCTATCCACGCAGATCTCGCCTGGGTGCCGAGTCCTCAAGACCTTGACGGAGAGGAGGTCGCCTCCATTAACTTAAAATGGAGGGTAAGCCCCACAAGCTGTGGATGCGGCAAATGTCTTCCACCTCGATCAAGATACATCACACTAGGGGCTGGGATAACGCTGACTCAGGTCGCCGCTGATCCCGCAGCCCTCATGCGCAATCTCAGCTGCTCAAGGGTCCAGCCCATCGGCCAGAACGGAGCTGGGAGCCGGAGGCGACGACGAGGTGCCCGGCGCAGCTTGACGAAGAACTCCCAAGGGTCGCCCCCAGATGGACCGGCCATGAGGGGAGGAACCGCCATGAGGCGGAGATGCTGCGCCGCCTGTCCGCCTCTTCCCACAGGCTCGACCTCGCCGACTCGCCACAACTCGCGCCTCCCTCTTCCCTTGTGGCTGGCTCGCCACCACGGGCGCGGGTAGGGAGGGATGCGCTGTCCGGCAGAACCTCGCCGCCACAGATGAAGGACCAGGGTTCCTTTCTCCATGGCGGATGAGAAAATGGGAATGGTTGGAGAAAGGAGAAGATGAGGAAGTGCGTTTCTCATGCTCCCTCTCCCTTCTAAAGGAGCGAGGTGGGGCCCGCCGCCTGGCCGGCGAATCGGAGCACGGGAAGAGCAGAGGGTCGGGGCCGACCCGCTGCCCCCGCCCGTGACGGATCGGTTTCCCGCCTCCACCGTCTGCGACCCCGAGTGCATGGGAGCCGCGTGGCGAGGATGCAGGACTAAGGCGACAGGTGAGGCGACCTCGCCCCACCCCGTGATAAAAGGGTGGACGCCTCGAAAATCGCGCACGCCAGCCATGTTCTCTCCCACGACGCCGCAATTGACGCGTGCCGTTGCGGGAGGGCGCGGTGGATACGGAGTCAGATTATATGTGGACCCAGTCGCTGGTGCCTGCGGCCTGCTTTTGGGCCTGGCCCAACAGCGCCGCACTGCATGGCCCAGACCGGGGCTCTGCTGGTATTTAAGGTAGGGGTACCATAGTACCCCGAACATGGGCACGGGCGGTTGCAGCACCCCGCGGCAAGGCTTGCCGGGCGCCCACCAAGATCCTCCGCCATTCACATTTACTGCCATTCAAGAACAAAGTGTCAACTAAGAGGACGAAGCCCCGGCAAGAGGAGCTTGCCGGGAAGGACAAAGACCCCGGCAAGAGGAGCTTGCCGGGAAGGCCAACCAAGGCACCTCAAAATACTTGCCACGACGCCCCGCACGTCCCAGCAAGGCACGGCGAGCGGCAAGCTTGCTGGTGCGACAAGACAACGGCCGCGGCAAGGCGCTTGTCAGGCAAGGCTGCCACTCGCACCCAAGCTCCAACAAGATCCAACGACGTGTCACCCTGTGGCTATCCCAGGCACGTGGCGCAGGCGCAGTGCCATGCGCGTGCGAGGTGGCAAACGGTTGACAAGGAGGCCATCGTGGCAATCGGTGGCGCCTCTAACGGTCGCTTCTCTGACTGTTAGATGCACTCAGACGGGCATTAAATGCCCTTGTCCCCCGCCACGTAATTAGGTAGGGGACATCACAGGCAGCAGTTGTACCAACCCGCTTTTACCTTTCTACCCCTCTTTCTACGCCAAGCACTGTCGGTGACCCCTTAGACTATAAAAGGAGGCCCATGCGCACGAGAGGGGTTTGGTCATTCGACGCGCCCAACACCACTATACGCCACGCCTCGAGCAAGAACAAATACAAACACAAAGTCGCAGAGGAGTTTTATCTCTCCGAGAGCTCCGGCCGGGTAAAATCCTCGCGTGCTCTCTCGCCGATCCGCTCACAGGCGCCCGCCTCCCTTGTCGGACTGCAAGGGCCCCCTGCCCCATAGGTGTTCGTGCTCCCAATCCCCGCGACAATAATCATATGAGGACTTTGATCCTTTTGAGGAATTTGATCCATGTGAGGAATTTGGTTCGTATGAGGACTTGGATCCATATGAAGAATTTGATCCGGGGTTCCTGTTTTCACCGGTGGTGTCATGAGGACATTCACCAAGACTTTCAACATAACTTTTGGGAACCCAGATTTTCTTCACAGGGAACCGCTCTCAGCTAGTGCCAACATATCTAGCAAATACTTCACCATTCTGATTTTTGAACAATTTATAGTTGAGTCAAATGACTCATCGAAGAATGAGGAGATGCACATGTAAAGTCAGATAAGTTAGATGGATCAATTGAGGTCCCTTTGCAGCAACCCATGAGGTTTTGGGGTACCGCTCAAAGCTTCCAATATGTTCCATCAGATTGAGTTTCCTCTCAAAGGCAATACCTCTTTCCTAGGGTTTCGTTGAGGATCTGCTTTTAAGCACATCACAAAGAGTCTGATGCCCTTTGAGGCTTTTGTACATGCTCGTTATGTACAATTCTTCAGCTCTGCATTGTCAAGGATACTAGCAATGTCCTCGATGAGGAATTAGTGATAGCAGAGGCAGATGAAGAATTTGTAATAGTTGAAGCATTTGAACATTCAGTGAAGAATTAGCAGATTCACGCTCAATGCACTTTAAGCATGGAGGAAGAAATTTTCCCGAAAGAAGCTCGATTTGTTGAGCAAGTAATGAATCGCGCCCTTCTCAAGATCTTCATAACACACTCTTAGCTTTTCAAGATCTTCCTTTCTTTGAAGAGATTCAAAAGAAAGCTTCTCGTGATTAGTCAAGAGGGTGTTATGTTGATCTTGAAGGGCGCCAAACTTGGAGTGAATTCACAAGACATTCACCCAATGCTTTTGATCGATCCATTTCTTTACGCAACATATCATCACTTTTGTCTAACATATCTTGAACTTGTTCTAAAGCTGTTTGTTGTTTAGTGGCAATGCAAACAAGTTCGGTATAACAAGATTCAATATCATCATCGATTCATCATTATCGATTCATCATTATCGATTCATCATCACAAGACTCGTATGAGGAACATTCGTTACCTCAGCACCATTTGCCATGAGACATGATGCAGAAGATGATGATTCTGGCTCGAAAGTCATCGTCTTGAGAGATTCCTTGAAGTCCTCAAACCAAGGATCATGACGAGTTCGATGACCTTCATATACATCAGAGATTCGGTCCTAGATAAGCTTCGAATTATCAAGATGCATAATGCGCGCGAATTGATCTCTGGATAGGCAGGAACAGATGATATCCTTCGCTATGATGTCAAGTCGAGTGTACTTGCGAATATCATCAGCGCCCGCCATCTTGCATAGATCAAGAAGACCAATCTCGATTTGGTCCACAGCTTGTTGTTCATAGCCATGAGGCGCTCTCATCATGGCCTTCCACTTGGGATAATCATGACCGCCAAAGATAGGGCATGTCACTTTCTTCATACCGCGCGTCGACATAACTAAAACTCCAAAGCGGTTAAACTAAATCACACGTAACAAGGGAGAACCTTGCTCGATACTAATTGAAAGTGCTATATCGACTAGAGGGGGTGAATAGATCGATTTTATGAATTCTTCATCGAGGAATTTGCGGTGAGGAAATTCCTTAGCTAAGAACTACTTGCAGCGAATAAGTACTCAAGTATGCATAATGTAACATAAGCATGGTCATCGTGATGAAATGAAGACTAGCATGAGTACGTAAAGCGAATCACAGGATAACAAGATGAAGACAAACAGATCAAGAAATTGAACTGAGGAAATTGAGAAAGTCTTCACCAAAGTCTTCAAACACAGATATGAACAACATTCAACACAAAGAATGAGGAAATGAAAGAGTTGAGGAAATAGAACCAGCTAGTTGGTGAAGACAATGATTTGGTAACCAGTTCCAACTGATGTCTCAGCTTGTACGCCTGGTTGAGCGGCCGAGTATTTAAACTCGAGGACATGCAGTCCCGACACCCAGCCTCGAGCCGCAACTCAGACACCCACCCCCACCAGATTCTCCTTGAACTAAGACCACGCAGGTCTCGGCCCAATCACTGTGGTAAGTCTTCGTGTGACTTCCAAACCTTCACAGACTTGGTCACTGCCACCCACAATTCCTCTTGATGCTCTAGACCTTGACGCCTAACCGTCTGAAGAAGCACAGCCTTCAAAGGTAATAAGCCGGATCCACGCAGATCAATTTCTTCAGGATGCTCAATCACTTTGGGTTTGTGGGGGGTTGGTTTTGGTTTTCCTCACTTGATGATTTTCCTCAAATGGCATGTGTCAAGTTCTTCGAGCAGCCAACCAACTAGTGGTTGTAGGGGCGCTATTTATAGCCTAGGAGCATCCCGACATGATAAGACATAAATGCCCTTCAATGATATGACCATTAGGTGGATAAGATATTTTGGGACAGCCGCAAAGAAAGCACAAGAACGGTCGGAAATTTGACTCTCAAATTCTCGTGGCTATCACGCTCTCACTGTAGGCACCAGATCTGGCGAAGTCTCTAACTCCTCGGCCAGAGAAGTCCTCAAGGACTGAAGAACTGCGCTCTCACATCAAGAAATTGATCAGATCAGTATGAGATTTCCAATGGCTTCACCAAGGGATTGGTAGGTGTAGGATTTTGAGTTGAGCATCACATGGAAATTTTTCCTTAGTACACTACTAGGAAAAGGCATGCTAGTGGCGCACTGGTTTTGTTTTCTAATGGCGCATCGCCAGCGCGCCACCGCATCACGCCATTAGAATTAATTTAATGGCGCATCGCCGGCGCCATTAGTATTCGGTGTTCTAATGGCGCACCGCCATCGCGCCATTAGTATAGCTCGCAAGGCGCCATTAGAATGCCTCCCAGGCCATATGTACAAATGTGTTATGGCATTCTAATGGCGATTACCTGTTAATGCGCCATTAGTGTGATGATCACAAGGCGCCATTAGTGTCTTTTGTGGTGCGCCATTAGTATGAATATTAGGTTTTTTTTGCTTTTCTGATTTTTGCACAGGTTACAAAATATATTATTGCATAGAATATAGACAGCAGCACACAAAGAACATCAGATTCATCAAATACAATAGAAGATTAGTCTCCTAATACAATTCATCATATTAGTCTCCGATTCAAAAGACCGACAAAGATAAAACATTACAAGTCTCAAGACCGCGAGTATCGAGTTTGCCTTCACATTACAAGTCGATATCGATCATCTAAACTACCATCACATAGAAGAGAGTTGTGGTCATCACGATGAGCATCATCGCAATCAAACTGGTCTTCATCCGGTTCCTCCAACGCCCTCCTCTCTCTCGCTAGATAGCGGCGATCTAGATTCGCCTCCGCCTAGTGGTGTACCTTTGTAACTATTACCGCTGAAACGGTGAACCTGTCTCCAACACTCCTCCCACCATCGAGACTCGAACCTTACCTTGTACACCTATATACGACGGCATCTCTATGCACAAGCCAAACAATGCATAATACATAAGCAATGTGTAAGTATGCAACAAAAGGATCGAAGAGAAAAGCAAGACATTAATAGCACGATTCATGGTCCTACTAATAAAATAGCATCGACACATCTAAGTTGAACAACCGCCCAAACCAAAGAGACATACGAATTCATTAAAAGTTTAATTACAACATGAGCCAATCAATGTTTCGTAACTACACATCACTACTTTCGACTCGACTCATCGGACAGAGCGTGATGAAGCCGCCGCCGTCGCGATGGTCATGAAATCGCGGTCGTTGTCACCCTGCATTTGTAGCATTCCATCTATCTCACCGTTGGACGGTTGATTTCGAGGAAGAACTGCCCGACGTATGAAGGACATCTTGATGGATGATGTCCGCAAACTCCGATCGATGCGAAGAATTTTGTCCGAGGTCCGCGCCCGGACTGCCGACAAGCTCGCGCCCAATCTTTGAGATTATCTAGCAGCGTAAGGTGATGATGGTCCTTACGACGCCTCGCATGTGATGGAGGGCGAGTAGGCATCCTTCGATCACAAAGCGGCTGCTTGACGCAGCGTAACTTCAGACAGTGAGAAGATGTGCTTGCCGATTTATTTAACTGTCCCCGTGAAGGTGCTTCCAGATTTGGCGAGCCGGGAGAACATCATCAAGAACTTTCTTCACATTTGTGTAGTCTATCATGGAGTTACGGTTCGGTCGAAATACGGGCCATGGAATATTTCGGCTTAAGAGGATGAGTGTGCAATGTGTCACCGCACGTAACACGGAATGTTAGAAAAAAGAACGATCAAATCTAAGAAATCATATGTTACGGGCGTTAAGGGATGACTTACTCGGAAAGTAAGGCACAAGGAAGTTATCCTTATCTGCGCTTGCCGTAATGACGCCTTCGAGGTGTGAACTCGCAACTTGGCGTCCCCGCCGCTGCTCAAGTGCTTGGCACGCATGTAGAAGGGGTCGACTATCACGATGTCCGGTATTGTTCTAATGATCCGTGACCGCATGCTCAAATAAAACAGCCGAACGAAGGTGTAGTGCAACGGATGAAGGTTAAACATAGCAAAGATGTCATCAAACCGCAGGACGATCATACCCCGATGTCGCCATCCACAAAGCCCTTGCTCTTCCGCACCTTGGCCACGAAAACCGGTATGCCACATCCTTCTCTCGAGACGCCGCTTCCAAAATCGAACACCGCATGCAGACTCCACATAGCACCGTTGCAGATTCAGCATATTTGGCGGTAGCATCGCCTCTACCCGCCACATGCACCTCCTCAAGATATCCTTAGGTGAAGGTGGCCCGCCCCGAGCACGGATCGAACTCGTGCCGCTGGCTCGCACCGGCGCCTTTGTTAGTCTTTTCGCTTCCGCCCTTCTTCTTGATCTCCGTAATGGGACCAAGTTCTGCTCACGCACCGCCTTCTTCAGCGGTTGGGGCTGATATTTTTCGCTACCAGCTATCTCGAGGCTCGTGAAGACGGGAGCCGAGGCGGTCTCGAGAACTGAACGCCGACGACGCTTGTTGCAATTGATTTCTCCGCCGCATCAGCTAGATCGCGTGGTCTTGGCTGGGTTCTGAGAAAGAGGCCCGCAGAAATCGCCAACGCATCCATGTTCGCAAAGTACTTGTCAACTTTGGTAAATGTACCGTCGCCGTTGTCGCCGCCGTCCGGATCCTCGTGCCATAGGGCTGTCCGGATCCTGTGCATAGGGATGTTCGCAGGTCCGTAGCGCTGCGCGCGTTTTGCCATGGCTTGGCGCCGCACGATCGGGCGGTCTTGTCTGTGGGTGGTGTCCCCGCCTCAAACGAATCTGGCTCTTCGCCATAGTAGGGCCAGTTTATGCAGGTGCCGAGGGTCATCTCATCTTCTTCGCCGCCCCAGCCGGTCGAATCGAGGTAACAACTCGCCGCAGCCTCGGCAGCACCCGGACCACTTCAACCCTATACATTGTGGGTGGCATCGGATTACCGGGAACATGGGGTCGCCCGTTGAACGATTTTGCCCTTGGCGACATCGACCAACTCGGCGCCCACGGCGCGTAAGAGTGCAAGGAACGCCGGCGTGCCTCGCGAAACATGTGTAGGGCGCCGGATGCCCACCAAAGGCAAGGAGATGAAGTCATCGGCCGAGAGGCTTAGTTACCGTGATGCCGCTAAGCTCGGCTATCGTTGAGGCACCGCCAACGGCGGGCGGTAATCGACGGAGGGGCGCTTGTCGGCGAGGTGCCGGTCGGCGACACCCGGTGCATTAAGCTCCAATACCGCGCCGGTGCCGGAGACACAATACCGCCCGCCGGAGACACCAATGGCGCCGCCGCCGAGACACCAATGGCGCCGCCACGGAGACACCAATGGTGCCGCCGCCGCACAGGCGAAGTTGTCGCCATGAAGCCGGGAACCGGGAGGCCCTTTGGCCGCCCGCAATCCACGCCGCCAGCCCATGAATCAACGTAGGCACCATGGCTTCGAGCTTCGCTTCCAGCTGTTGTTCCACTTGCTTTGGACAAGCTCCGAATCCGCGCCACTTGTGCCTTGAGTGCTTCAACCTCGCGGCCCGCTTTCCGAGCTGGCCTTTTTCTCCTTCCGCACACCAGCGTATAGTATGACCCCATTTTGTGGATGCTTTTGCCGCCACACGACCACCGACGCCGGCTTATCGAGCTTATCCTTCTTTTTCATTACGCTCAACGCCTCTATTTAAAGGGTGTCGAAGGGGAGCTCTTAGACGACCTCGCCATCGCTTTCATTGTCCCGCGAAGGAACATGAGCCATTTAGAAATATTGGTGATTAATTAGAGTGCAACCATATGGAGCTAATTACGCTGGGTGTATTCCTTACTGTAACAAGCTCAAGCGCCTCTGGTCTTCGGATCCGTGGTAAGCTCCTTTGTTATCGGGTCCTCCTTGTACCGGCCCCGACATAGTTCCTGGTCCGCTTGTCACCGCTGTATTTCTCAAGCGGGCGGTAGGCCTTGCTCGCACGCCCACGCCCTCCTTGTCCCATATAGGCTCCGCCACTCTATAACCGCCGACCGAGTTTGTGTTCCCTAAGTTCAACTCCCGCATTTCTTTCCCCATCGACTTGATTCGAGCTTGCGGGCTCGCACTTGATCTTGAACTCCTTGTACTCATCTTCGCCATCAAATGATATTTCGCTTTGATCTTGTCATAACTATCACCTTTATCAATCATTCTCTTCACCGCTTCTCCAAGTAGACAGGTCCGTGCTCATCTTCGTGAGGGCGGCATTGTTCACTCTATTCCCCGAGAGGCGGTGTTTTCAAATTCGTCGGGAACTTGTATCGCTCGTGCAGCTTCGTGAAGAGGAGGTTGCGAAATTCCTCGGTCCTTATGCCTAAGGTTCTCGGTGTTGATCGAGACGGTGTTCCGGAGAATGCACCCGAGCTGAACCGCTGCACTTTGACTATATGTTTGGGTTCATGGATTCCCGCCGAGTCCACTTGAGTGAATTCTCCTTGACGGTGCGGAGCGCATTCGGCGCCGGTCCTTCCTTTGCTTCTTCGGTTGGCTGCCATCTCGTGTGCGCCGCCATCATCGCGATGGCATCCTCGGCGGCACCATCAAGGTGTCATCCCCGACGCCACTAGGGGTTGTGTAATCAGGATCGTGTCTTCCGCAAGGCCATCATAGCGGTGAGGTTGTTGTTCCTCCAACTCTTGGGACATCTCCTGAATTGCTTGTCCGCTCAACCACCGGCCTCATCGCTAGGGCCATGTTTCTCTAAATAGGAAAAAGTTTGGTCAAAAAGATGGTTATTGTCAAGGAACAAGATCATGGTCTCATGATTTAGGGTTGGGCCTAATCACTTGGCTCTATTGCCACCTATGTTGGGTTTATCATCTAGGGTTTATCGATGCTAAGGATAATTCTAAGTTGGGCCTAATCACTTGGCTCTATTGCCACCTATGATTTAATGCAGCAAGAATGGCAGGGCAGTTGATCCTACTTAACTAAGTACTAAGATAGTCCTGCCCATGCATTAGTCGCAGTATTTTATATGTCCTATTTTTAGCAAAGTCATGCTAAAATTCACGGAAAATTTCAGCATGACCTTTGCTGAAAATAGGACATATGGAGTACCCGAATTTGCCGGAACGGAAGTTAATCGACATTCGCAAACTCAAGGGCCTCTCGGGTACCAGAATTCATCACGACACAATGGTCGGAGACAAAACCCACAAACTAGCAAGATGATCATCATCTTTGCAAGACAAGAGCTAAAGTTTTTGACAAGAGCTCTCAAGAAAACAGCATTGTAAATATTCAAGTTCGACATACACACCTAACATTTGACTAGTTACTCAAGAAAAATATACGCTGACTATTGGACACAAAGAAAACAGCTATTGTAAACATTAAGTCATGGTAGTGTGCGCTGAAGCAATTACAAGATAGGAACAACAACACAACAATAGCAAATACAAGTCCTCAAGAAGTGTAAGAGAAGTGTACTAGAGCTGTAAATGCACTTAAAAATTCCACATGATGTTATAATCAGATACACCGAACATGATGATACCAAATGGAAGGAAAATTGTATCACTCTAGATTAGTGTAGCCACTATCTAACAAAACCAGAATGTTAACAAAATTACACCATGATGATACCAAATTTTGTAGCAAGACAATGAGTTCACAGGATAAAAATCATCCACATTCACCAACACAAACTGGTGGAGATACAGAAACCGTAACCTCCTGTGTTTCTCGCCATTTTATTTTTCCCACCGTGATATGTTTTTGATTCATGTCATGGTACTTGCTGTCAAACCAAGTATTTTCTTTCTACATAATCTGGAAGTTTCCTTCATCGTCTCACTATCTTACTGTCTCACTACAAAAACTAGTATGCTTAGTTGAGACTAGTATGCTTAGTTGCATTATGACAGGCAAAACTACAAATATTTGTGTTTTTAGTTGATCAATACAGCGACAAGGTGATAGGCAAGTTTCAGCGGCAAAGTGTCACGATTCGACAATAGAGCTGCTACATAGCAAGTGGATAGTTTAGTCAAGATGCTAGAACTCAGTAGTTTCCATGCCAAACTTTGGGTGATATCAAACCATTAGAAAGCATGATCATGAGAACAACATCAGTTTGAAAGATATTGTAACCCTCCCGGTAACAAATATTCATCTACTCATTTGTAGATACCTAGGAGTAACAAGACTGCACTTGCCAATAATGTTTTATTTATGCTTCCCAAGGACCAACTCCTAAACTGAACACAAAAAACTGTTTGCACATCTGCAAGTTGTAGAAGGAAAAGGTGCAACACTAATAAAACTATCAAACTAACAGATCCATTAATCAATTATGTTCTTCTTACATGTTACATCTATCATTAGTGGCCAGAAAGAATAGTAATTAATGTTTCATATTGTTGCATGAATCCAAACTCACTAGAAAACTCACTAGAAAATGCATCTAAATGCAAGCTCAGAGATTTGAACATTTGGACAACCCTAGCTACTTAATTCTCCAACCCCCTTTCCTTGTCCAAATTTCTCCAACCCCCAACCCTAGAACACATCAGAAGGAAATAAAGAGGGGGAAGAGGGGGAAGCGGCTCGGGTGCTCACTTGGGAGGTCGAGGGCGACTCAGGGCAGCCGAGGCAGCGCGACCAAGGCCGAGCGGTGGCGGTCCTCTGGGGCAGGCTGCATGGTCGAGGGCGCCGAGCGGTGGCGGTCCTCCCGGTGTCTGAAAGACGCCGAGGGCGCAGGCGGGCTGCTGGGGAGGGGGCGCGGGCGGGAGGACGCCGAGGCACTGCCTGGGACGGCGTGGGAGGCGGCGCTGCCTGGGATGGCGAAGGAGGCGAGGGGGCGGTGAGGGGACGGGACGGCGCTGGGGCAAAGATAGGTCGAGTGGGGGGATCTCAAGGGAGGGAGGAGAGAGGCCGAGGGGAAGAGGTGGAGGAAGATTTAATGGCGCACTACGTGCAGGTGCGCCATATAGTACGATCGCTCTAATGGCGCACGCCATTAGAATTTTGTTTAATAGCCATATCTACAGCCCAACCCTATCTACAATGTAACCCACCCACTAGCCCGACTGGTCAGCACGCAGCACACACACCAGGAGGTCCTGGGTTCGATTCCCAGGATCCCCAATATTTTTTTATGCATTTTAAATGCTGTTTTTTATATTTATTTGTGTTTAAATATGTACAAACATGTTTAAATCATAATAGTAATATTTTTTATGCATTTTAAATGCTGTTTTTTATATTTATTTGTGTTTAAGTATGTTCAAACTTGTTTAAATTATAACAGTGTAATATTTTTTATAAAAATAGTAAAAAAAATAGAAAATATGTTCAAAAAGTGCGGGTGCGGGGGTCGGGCCGGTGTTCGCGGTGGAGCGGGAGGGTTATGGCGGTGGAGCTAGCGGGAGGGTGCGGAAGCGATCGAGATGGAGGGGATCGAGATCGAGATGGAGGGGAATCGAGATCAAGTGTCCTCATGAATTAAAAAGTGCCCATGAAATTTAAAAATATTCATGATATCAAAAGTGCCCATGCATGAAATACAATCGAGAAATGAAGACTACGATTTAAATACAATCGGTCTTAGCTAGCTATCTGCTCACAATCTTCTTGCCCTTCTTTTTCGCAAACGGAGTTCTTCCGTGGAACGGACGCCCTTAGGTAGGGTGGTCCCGCTTCTTGTGGTGTGTGCTGCTACTTCATCATCGCCGCCATGTTCGATCTTCGGTCGCCAGATTTGTCAAGTCTTGCTCATTGGCTACTCCATCCATTCCGATGATCTTCCTTTGCTCTCCTCACGACAACACGACCGGGCTTTATGGTCGGTAATGAAGAAGCATTGGTCCACTTGGGAAGCCAGCACTATGGCTCATTTTTCAAGGTGACGCTTATACCATGGGTCTTGGATTTGGCTTCGGTATAACCATGGTGGTGAAATACCGTCTTCTTTATGACGCTTTTGGCCCATCCGACACGGAACATCGACCTTCTCTCCAACAGAGCTCAGCTCCCAGATCTCCTCGATCCTTCCGTAGTATCTGTCCTGTCGCTACCGTGTAGGATTCCATCGCTACCCCGGAGTTCTGATAACCATCGCCTTCATGTCCTTGTCCTCGTGTAGAATGTAGTCATGATATCCTACGCCTCATAGGTCATCAGTTGTGCTCGCGCCTCGTGACAAGGCGAATATGAGTTGTTCTTCCGCTGAAGAATCTCATGTAAAGGGTACGGCTGTAAGCTTCGCTTGAACCAACGCGTGAAACATGAGTTGTGCTCTTTGAGTATATCTCCGTCCGCCCTCTCGCTGGCCTCGGCCATTGTACGCCTTCTTAATAAAGGTTTTGTGCTCTACCACCCAAGGATCGACCACGCCTATGTGTTGTAGCGCGACTAGGTTTGCACTTTCAAAGTCGGCGAAGTCGACCAAGTCGACATGCATTTCGCGGCGACCTCATGGTGACCCCATCCAATGAGCCCGCCGAGGTGCCTCGCTGACGGCGACCAACGGGTTCTCGATGCCTAGATAATTCGCAGAGGAGATGCACTCTTCGGTCGAAAGCCCTTGCTATGCTTCCTCTCGACGTGACATGTTGCGAACGATCCTTTGATGACACCATTCATCCTTTCGAACGCATCATGCCGTGCAGAACGCCGCCCGAGTTGGATGATATCCTCCACTATATGGACCAGCAGATGCACCATAACATCAAGAATGCGGGCGGAAGTACATCTCAAGCTCGCATAGTATCACCACGATCTCTTCATGTAGCCTTCGAGTTGCCTCACGCCAATCGACTTCCGAGATGACATCAAAAAGTTGCATGTGCCAAATAGCGCTTTCACGGACGCGCGCTGGCCCATGATCCCACGGATTGCAACCGAAGTATTCATACATCAGACGTGATACCGTGAGACTTCATCCCGCTGAACTTCGCTCACTGGGTCTAGGTATCCGCTTATCTTCCCTCACAGAATCAGAAGGAAGTTTTACTCCTAGGAGGCAGTGAAAACTGCTCGATCTCCTCCCGACTTAGAGTGAAGCACGCGGAGGGTAGTCATTTCCGTCTTCTTGGCCTTTTGCCTTTGCGACGACGACTTCTTCCGTGTCCTGCTTCGCTTCATCATCATCATCATCATCATCATCATTAGCGTGAAGCTCCCGCCTCGATGCCCATTGATTTCAAGTCCGCCTTGCTTTCGCCCATCTTTGGTCCTCTCCGCATGTTGAGCAGGGTACCAAGCAGACTCGCACACGCTCTTCGTGATATGCATGACATCAAGGCTGTGAGGCACACGGTGGATCTTCCAAGACGGCAAGTCCCGTAAAAGAGACCTCGCTTTCCATACCTTCAGCAGCTGCTCGCGCCTTTCAGATCTTTCCCGCAAGGCGTCTTTCCAATTTTTCAACAGCTTGTCTATTTCTCGCCGCCTCGTGACATCGGCATTTTCGGGTTCGGTTTCACCATCGAACAGATCCTTGCGCTTCTCCACGGGTCATCGCCGCTGGCCACCTTCGATGTCCCATGAACACGGTTTTCAAGACCCGGATCTCTATCTAGTCTGGCGATACGCCAGTCATCCATGCACCTTACGATCCGTAAAATCCGTGGACTACCTGCCCCGCGAGATATCCGTGAATCGAGATAGTCGTGGCACCGCCGTGAGCAAAGGCGGCTCTCATAGGGAAATATTCTTTCTCCGCGGCGCCCCATGTATTGGCGGCGCTTCCACAGCGGTCTAGCTCCTCCTTCAAAGAGCCCCAGACATGATTGATGTCGCTCCTCGGTTGTTTCGCCCTTCAATTAGCATACTCATGTGAATGTACTTCCTCTTCATGCACAACCAGGGGAAGGTTGTACATCCACACAAACACAGGCCAGGTGCTATGTGTGCTTCTCCGCTGCCAAACGGATTGACTCCATCGGTGCTCGCGCCAAAGACGATGTTCCTTGGATCCTTCCCAAATTCTCGGTCTTCGGTTCAACGCTACACCGCTCGCATCCTTAGGGTGACTCAGCATCTTGTCTTTTTATCTATCTCCGGATCATTTGCGCCATCTTCGCTTTTCTCCTCCCTATCCGCAGTGCAACGCAGGAGCTTTGCTACCTTAGGGTCCGCGAATACCGCCGCAGATTTAGGAGGATCGCAGTACCACACCGATTTTCGAGGAGCTTTTCCTCTTCTTGTATTGAGTGACGCCGACACCGGACATATGGTAGACTCGCGCGCTCGCCCCGATAAATGATGCAATTGTTCATGCACACATGGTATTTCACGCGGTAAATCCAGAGGACACACGATTTTCTTCGCCTCGAACTGGTCGGGCACTTGTTCCCTTGGGAAGACGTCGTGCTGTAATGACATGTTCTCGCCGGCACGCGCCGGTCATTTTGTGTTTTACCTTCATCTCCGTGAGCCATGAGCATTACTTTCAGCGGTATCCTCGGCCTGCATCCTTCATACAATGGAGTAACCATGTCTATCTCCAGCTGATCCAGCTTGGCTTTCTCTGCGCAGCTTTATGCTTATCCGTCCGCTTGAGAAGCAGCTCTTGAACATGAGGGTCCTGCACCCAGCCTCCATCGCCGCCCGCCCGCATCTTCATCTTCATGATCATGCCCTTCGCCTTGATCTTCCTCATCATCATGTACGACATCTTCTACATGATGATCGTGGTACAAGATCACCGCCGTGATCATGTCCTCGAGATTCTTCGCCTTCTCGCCTACCGCCACGGTGGTACTTGTCTTGTCGCTCTTCCTCATTTCTTGCCCGCCCCGCCATGGACTCACTTGATAGTCATCTTCATCACCTTGCCACCGATAGCCATCCATGAAACCACGCAAGAGCAGGTGGTCCCGCACCTGCCCGAACCGGGTCCGCAATAAGGCTCTTCATCTTGCATCTTCGACATGGACATCTTATCTCCGCCTCGCTCTTTTGAAGCATCTCGCCTTCATGGAGCTCAAAACCTATTCACGATGCTTTCACCATCATGCGGACCATGGTCGTCATGGGTAGAGCAAAACGATATGTTAGAACCAAGAAAAATTTGGCATGACCTTCCCTAAAAATAGGACCAAAAGAATGCATAGTGCCAAAATTTCGCCAAACGGAAATGAATCAAAACATTCCGCAAAATATTGGCAACTATCGATATTTCAAATACCGTACCTTCAAACACAAACATATATGCAACACCACAAACACTTGCAACACCACAAACATACATAGATCTAGCTAGGCCACAAAAGTGCATGTGCACGTTGTTGGAGCGAGCTAGGAGAAAAAAAGTAGATCTATATCATGAAGATAGCTTTCCTTACTTACCTATCAAAATAGGTAATTTCACCACTTAATTTTGTTGAATCTATGGTGGAAATGAGGTGACGAGGAGGAGATGGTCAAATCTTGGAGAAGGAGGTGGATGGAATGAAGTGGGGAAAGTGAGTGGGTAGGTGTGGCTGTCCAAAATATCTTGTTGGTCTCAAAGATTAATGGCGCACCTCCGCCATGCGCCATTAGTAATTCCTGGTTACTAATGGCGATCGAGAGCGTGCGCCATTAGTAGTTTTGCAAAAAAAGAATAAAACAATTTAGAGTAATGGCGCATCGCCTGCTTAGTGCGCCATTAGAAGTTAGATAGTAATGGCGCATTGTAGAAGTCATGCGCCATTAGTATGTATGAGAAAATGGAAAAAAATATATATTAGAGGCGCACTCGCCCACGGTGCGCCATTAGAAGTTATATATAGTAATGGCGCATTGTAGGCCTCATGCGCCATTAGTATGTATGGGAAAATGGAAAAATCATACTAATGGCGCACCTTCCACGGTGCGCCATTAGTGTCTTCCACTCTAATGGCGATCCGAACAAAGCGCCATTAGTATATAGTAGTGGCGCATCGCCTCCACGGTGCGCCATTAGAATCAATCCTATCTATAGCCCTTTTCCTACTAGTGGTATTTCCTCGACCCCCTTTAACAGTACGGTGTTTCCTATGACTCAAGAAGGAGAAAATGAAACTACGAAAACAAAAGTCTTCACGCTTCATGTTCCTTAAATGAATATCAAGTCTTCAAGGTCACACCAATTTCTTCACTTTCAAAGTCTTCGTAATATCAAAGTCTTCACCAAAGAACTTCATTTTAGGGTCGACTTTCTCTCAGAATATCAAACTCCTCATAGACTTATAGACATGTGTACACTCACAAACGCATCAGTCCCTTAACTTATAAGTCTTCAATACACCAAAATCACTAAGGGGCACTAGATGCACTTACACTCTCCAGTCGGAGCATGTTATCATTCTTGTTAGTTTTGAGTGAATTCCCTCGGTATGATAATTCTTTCATCAGTTTGTTCCCCGTTTCTTCTCTAGCCCGAGCCTGACACACTATTCTAGCTAGACATGGGTGTGGCTCGTAACACCTAATGAACAAACGGATCTACGGCACCATCGAATCTCAAACTTTAACTGCCAAAACTATTGTTTTTCATCCTATAGTCCCTTTTAGAATTACTAAACGTCCTTTTTTGGGCCGAGATTTCCAGGAACGCTTTATCGGGGTTTGTCTGCACGTATTTCAAACCATACGGACCTATAAATTAGAAGCCATTCCATCTTTATTCCCCTAGAGCGTTCCAGCAGTTCCTAAACCGCTCCAGTCGGAGCACGTTATCATTCTTGTTAGTTCTGAGTGAATTCCCTCGGTATGATATATCTTTCATCAGTTTGTTCCCTGTTTCCTCTCTAGCCTGAGCCTGTCACACTATTCTAGCTAGACATGGGTGTGGCTCGTAAGACCTGATGACCAAACGGATCTACGGCAGCATCGAATCTCAAACTTTAACAGCCAAAACTGTTGTTTTTCATCCTGTAGTCCCTTTTAGAATTACTAAACGTCCTTTTTTGGGCCGAGATTTCCAGGAATGCTTTCTCGAGGTTTGTGTGCACGTATTTCAAATCATATGGACCTAAAAATTAGAAGTCATTCCATCTTTATTCCCCTAGAGCGTTCCACTAGTTCCTAAACTGCTCCAATCGGAGCACGTTACCATTCTCGTTAGTTCTGAGTGAATTCCCTCGGTATGATTATTCTTTCATCAGTTTGTTCCCCGTTACTTCTCTAGCTTGAGCCTGACACACTATTGTAGCTATACATGGGTGTGGCTCGTAACACCTGATGACCAAACGGATGTACGGCACCATCGATCTCACACTTTAACTGCCAAAACTATTGTTTTTCATCCTGTAGTCCCTTTTAGAATTACTAAACGTCCTTTTTTGGGCCGAGATTTCCAGGAACACTTTCTCGGGGTTTGTGTGCAAGTACTTGAAATCATACGGACCTAAAAATTAGAAGTCATTCCATCTTTATTCCCTTAGAGCCTTCCAACAGTTCCTAAACCGCTCCAGTCGGAGCACGTTATCATTCTTGTTAGTTCTGAGTAAATTCCCTCGGTATGATAATACTTTCATTAGTTTGTTCCCTGTTTCTTCTCTAGCCTGAGCCTGACACACTATTCTAGCTAGACATGGGTGTGGCTCGTAACACCTGATGACCAAACGGATCTACGGCACCATCGAATCTCAAACTTTAACTGCCAAAACTATTGTTTTTCATCCTGTAGTCCCTTTTAGAATTACTAAACGTCCTTTTTTGGGCCGAGATTTCAAGGAACGTGTGACGCCCGGATAATCAAGCTACAGTAACCTCTACTAATGATGCCACGTCACCACGGTTACTATTCCTAATCTCGCGTTAGTTCAAAACGATTCAAATTCAAATTTGAGTTAATGGCAAACATCAAAAGTTTTCAAACGTTAAAACTAAAATGTTCGGTTTGCGGAAAATAATCCATAAATTATTTTGGTGAAGTAACCACACTTTTACAAAATGTTTAAATATTTTGAAATAAATAAAACAGTAGCAGAAAATGATAATTTAATGCCCTTTTCAATTAATAAAGTATTGTTATTTATTTAATCGCCTTAACTAATGGGGCAAGGATATATTTGTGAAACTAGATTAGGAACTAGTTTTATATTTTATCTAAACTATAACAATGTGAAACTAAAATAATACAGAAAAGAATAAAGAAAAGAAAACAAGATAAGTAAAGGAATAAAAGGAAACCCCAGCTCCCCCTGGGCCTCGGCCCACTCCTACCCATCCAACCGAATTCCCCCCCGCACCGGCTGCCCCTCTCCTGTTCCTCGGTCTCAAACCGCAATAGGGACATGCTCCGGCCTGACCACCTCGCCGGCCACGCCGAAGAGGAGATAAGGGCTCCACGCCCCAACTCCTCAATCCTATCCCCACTAGCTCGCCTCTTCTCCTCTCTCATCAGGCTCCGCCTCCTCCTCGATCCCTCCGCCCCGATCTCCAGATGGACGCTGTTGCCGGCGTAGCTGCCGCCGATGGCCTCTCGCTGCCGTAAACCGCGCCAGGCACCGCTTTCGCCGCTTACTGACTACATGGGCGAGATCGAGCCGGCCACCGACGCCTGCCGCTTCCCCGCCCTCAACCTCCATCCGCCTCTTGCCGCCGCCGCCGCCGCACCAACACCGCCACCTTCTGCCTTTTGCCACTCGATGGGCCTCTTGCGCCGCCGTGAGCACCACCTGCTTCTTTCTCGCTGCTAGAAGTCGCCAGAGATCATATTCGCGAAGCTGCTCGCAGTCCGCCGTGGCCGGAGTTTCCTCCCGCACGCGCCGCGACACCGCCCGCCTCGGCCCACGCTGCAAGACGCGCTTCGCAACGCTTCTTCCGCGCCCGCCTCGACTTCGTGCTCGCCATCGCTGCTTATCGCCGCCGCGTTGCCGCAGCCGCCTCGTCGCCGCCGAGCCGTGGCGGGCCACACCATGCCATCGCCAAGGCCATGCCGCCCACGCCAAGGCCTGTCCCCACCTCAAGCGCCAAAGATGCGCAGCTGCAGCATGCCGCTTGTTTTCATTGCTCCTCAAGAGTCATTGCTCAAGAGCTATAAGTACACGGCCACAAGAATATTCAGCCATCAGAGCAGTAGCTAGCTTTTGTATTTCTACAATGACTAGCCTTCTAAACTGCCACTAAACAGCGATAAGACAAGTCCTAACATGGGTAAAAATTATATGAACGGAAAGTAGACGAATAAGCCTCATTTTGTTCCATTGACCTGCTTCAGATAATGCATAGATTAAATCCTACAAAAATCACAAAATGCTATCTTGTGTTAAAAGGAATAGAGTTACTCCTTAGCATTGTGTGTGTGCGCTGTGTGCAAGGCTGTGCCACAGCGTGTGTGTGGCGGCCTAGTTTAATTAGGTCTAAACTAATTTAGTTTAGATTAACTGGTTAATTAATTAGTCTAAGCTTCATTACATGTGGACCCCTGATTTATTTAAGCTAGCTTTACTTATTTGTTTAGGTATAGCTATTGACATGTGGGCCACCATCTCCCTTTTGACTACCAAATTGACTTGGTCACTTCGATTAAATAAATGCAGAAAAATCCGTAAAATATTTAAAGCTTTGAAAAATCATATAAAATAAACCGTAGCTCGATGAAAAACTTTGTACATGAGAGTTGCACGTAACGATTTAGATTTAATCCAATACGCAACCCGCTTATCCGCCACGCTGCATTTCCAGTATAGCTTAACCTGCAACATTTCACCTCCGTTCATCTGTCCGAATCGCTAAACACCGGGATACATTCCCGGATGTTTTCCCTTCGCGGTAACACCTCCTACCACGTTAGGTCACCTCTCGCACCGTGATATTGCCATGTTACGCTTTGTGATGCTTTGATTGCTCATATTTATTGTGTTCCTCCGCTACTTTTTTTCCTAGACCCCGATGGCTGCATGTGACCCTAGTCCGACTACGGTGTTGACGACCATTCGCCCTTCTTGATAGAGCAACCAGCAAGCCCCGCCTTGATCACCAGATATCGCCTTATCCTTCTCTATACCGCTTGCATTAGAGTAGTGTAGCATGTTACCGTCGTTACTCCTATTCTCGCTGTATAGCCTCGTCATTGTTGCTACAAATATTGATACCTTACCCGCAATCCTAAATGCTTAGTATAGGATGCTAGTTTATCATCATCGACCCTACACTCTTGTCACCGCCTTTGCTATATTATCGGGCCGTGATCACTGGGAGGTGATCACGGTATATACTATACATACATACTATACAGATGGTGACTAAAGTCGGGTCACCTGCTGAGTACCCGCAAGTGATTCTCGATGTGGGGCTGAAAGGACAGTGGCTCCATCCCGTAGAGGTGGGCCTGGGTTCCCGACGGCCCCGATCGTTACTTTGTAGCGAGCGACAGGCAGGTTGAGACCACCTAGGAGACAGTGGGCTGGCCCGTCGGCGCCCCGCGCGTTGCTTCGTAATAACACGCTTAACGAGATCTTGGTATTTGATCCGAGTCCGCCATTTGGTCTATACACACCAACCATCTACGCTGGAGAAGTTATGGGTATCCCGACGCCGTGGTATCGGCCGGCCTTCTTGACGCCACGACGAGCGGCGCTACCGGGTTGGATCTGCTAACGCAACTTCCTTTGTAATGGAGGTTGCTAGGTCTGCCACCGTCACAGACGCAACGCAGTGTGTGTGCAATGGGCGATGGGCCTGCACTTCGCGCTAATAGGATTTAGACCGACGTGTCGACCTCTCACAGCCTAGGTGGGCTGCGACGTGTTGATCTTCCGAGGCCGGGCATGACCTAAGAAAGTGTGTCCGCCAAATGGGATCGAGCGTGTTGGGTTATGTGGTGCACCTCTCGCAGGAAGTTTATCTATTCAATAGCCGTGTCCTCGGTAAAAGGACGCACCCGGAGTTGTACCTTGACCTTATGACAACTAGAACCGGATACTTAATAAAACACACCTTCCAAGTTCCACAGACAACCCGGTGATCGCTTCTCTGTAGGCGACGAGGAGAGGATCGCCTGTAGGATTATGCTATGCGATGCTACCGAGATGCTACCGGAGATGCTACTTGAGATGCTACTTGAGGACTTCAATCTACTCTTCTACATGCTGCAAGACGGAGGCTGCCGTAAGTTTAGTCTTTGACAGATTAGCTATCTCTTCTTATTCTGCATTCTGCAGCTCACCCACCGATATGGCCTTTTACACATATACACATGCATATGTAGTGTAGCTCTTGTTTATAGTACTTTGATGAGTACTCACGGTTGCTTTCTCCCCTTTTCCCCTTTCCTTTCTTTTTTCTCGTTGTCGCAACCAGATGTCGGAGCCCAGAGCGACGCCACTGCCGATTTACTTTACTACTACACTGGAGGTGCCTACTACTACGCAAAAGTCCGACGACGCACCACTGAGTAGTTTAGGAGGATCCTGCAGAGGCCTCGCGCTTCTTTCGATCTCAGATCCCAGTTTGTGCTAGCCTTCTTAAGGCATACTTGTTTAACTTATGTCTCAGACTCAGATATTGTCGCTTCCGTTGACTCGTCTATGATCGAGCACTTGTATTCGAGCCCTCGTGGCCCCTGGCTTGTATTATGATGCTTGTATGACTTATTTATGTTTTTTGAGTTGTGTTGTGATATCTTCCCGTGAGTTCCTGATCTTGATTGTACACGTTTGCGTGCATGATTAGTGTATGATTGAATCGGGGGCGTCACAGAACGCTTTCTTGGGGTTTGTGTGCACGTATTTCAAATCATACGGACCTAAGAATTAGAAGTCATTCCATCTTTATTCCCCTAGAGCCTACCAGCAGTTCCTAAACCTCTCCAGTCGGAGCACGTTATCATTCTTGTTAGTTCTGAGTGAATTCCCTCGGTATGATAATTCTTTCATCAGCTTTGTTCTCTGCTTTTCTCTAGCCTGAACTCGACACACTATTATAGCTAGACATGGGTGTGGCTCAGAACACCGATGACCAAACGGATCTACTGCACCATCGAATCTCAAACTTTAACCGCCAAAACTATTGTTTTTCATCCAGTAGTCGCTTAGAATTACTAAACGCCCATTTTGGGCCGAGATTTGTGAATGCTTTCGGGTTTGTGTGCACGATTTCAAATCATACGGACCTAAAAGTTAGAAGTCATTCCATCTTTATTCCCCAGAGCCTTCCAAAGAGTTCCTAAACCGCTTCCAATGGAGCACATTATCATTCTTGTTAGTTCTCAAGAATTCCTCGTATGATAATTCTTTCATCAGCTTTGTTCCCTGCTTTTCTAGCCTGAGCCCCACACACTATTCTAGCTAGACATGGGTGTGTTTCAGAATAGCTTGATGAGCAAACGGATCTACAAAGACCATCGGATCTCAAACTTTAACCGCCAAAACTATAGTTTTTCATCCTGTAGTCCCTTTTAGAATTACTAAACGTCCTTTTCCGGGCCGAGATATCGAGGAACACTTTCTCGGGGTTTGCATGCACGTATTTCAAATTATACGGACCTGAAAATTAGAAGTCATTCTATCTTTATTCCCCTAGAGCCTTCCAAATAGCTTCCTAAACAGCTCCAAATGAGCACGTTATCATTCTTGTTAGTTCTGAGTGAATTCCTCGTATGATAATTCTTTCATCGCTTTGTTCCTGCTTTTTCTAGCCTCGAGCTCGCCACACTATTCTAGCTAGACATGGTGTGGGTCGAACACCTGATGACCAAACGGATCTACTGCACCATCGAATCTCAAACTTTAATCGCCAAAACTGTTGTTTTTCATCCTCAGTAGTCCCTTTTAGAATTACTAAACGCCCTTTTTGGGCCGAGATTTCAGTGAATGCTTTCGAGGTTTGTGTGCACGATTTCAAATCATATGGACCTAAAAATTAGAAGTCATTCCATCTTTATTCCCTAGAGCCTTCCAAGAGTTCCTAAACCGCCCAATCGGAGCACGCTACTATTCTCGTTAGTTCTGAGTGAATTCTCTCGATGATTATTCTTTCATCGCTTTGTTCCTCGCTACTTTCTAGCCCGAGCCCGACACACTATTGTAGCTAGACATGGGTGTGGCTCAGAACACCTTATGACCAAACGGATGTACGGCACCATCGATCTCACACTTTAACCGCCAAAACTATTGTTTTTCATCCTCGTAGTCCTTTTAGAATTACTAAACGCCCTTTTTGGGCCGAGATTTCTAGGAACACTTTCGAGGTTTATGCAAGTATTTGAAATCATATGCACTAAAAATTAGAAGTCATTCCATCTTTATTCCCTAGAGCCTTCCAAAGAGTTCCTAAGCCGCCCAAATGGAGCACGTTATCATTCTTGTTAGTTCTCGAGTGAATTCCTCGTATGATAATTCTTTCATCAGTTTGTTCCCCGTTTCTTCTCTAGCCTGAACCTGACACACTATTATAGCTAGAGATGGGTGTGGCTCGTAACACCTGATGACCAAACGGATCTACGGCACCATCGAATCTCAAACTTTAACTGCCAAAACTACTGTTTTTCATCCTGTAGTCCCTTTTAGAATTAGTAAACGTCCTTTTTTGGGCCGAGATTTCAAGGAACGCTTTCTTGGGGTTTGTGTGCACGTATTTCAAATCATACGGACCTAAAAATTAGAAGTCATTCCATCTTTATTCCCAAGAGCCTTCCAAAGAGTTCCTAAACCGCCCAATGGAGCCCGTTATCATTCTTGTTAGTTCTGAGTGAATTCCTTGGTATGATAATTCTTTCATTAGTTTGCTCCCTGCTTTTTCTCTAGCCCGAGCCCGACACACTATTCTAGCTAGACATGGGTGCGGCTCAGAATACCGATGACCAAACGGATCTACGGCACCATCGAATCTCAAACTTTAATCGCCAAAACTATTGTTTTTCATCCTGTAGTTGCTTTTAGAATTACTAAACGCCCTTTTTGGGCCGAGATTTGTGAATGCTTTCGGGTTTGTGCACGTATTTCAAATCATACGGACCTAAAAGTTAGAAGTCATTCCATCTTTATTCCCTAGAGCCTTCCAAAGAGTTCCTAAACCGCCCAATGGAGCACATTATCATTCTTGTTAGTTCTTAGTGAATTCCTCAGATGATAATTCTTTCATCAGCTTTGTTCCCTGCTTTTCTCTAGCCCGAGCCCCGACACACTATTCTAGCTAGACATGGTGTGGCTCAGAACAGCTCATGAGCAAACGGATCTACAAAGACCATCGGATCTCAAACTTTAACCGCCAAAACTATTGTTTTTCATCCTCAGTCCCTTTTAGAATTACTAAACGCCCTTTTTGGGCCGAGATTTGTGAATGCTTTCGAGGTTTGTGTGCACGATTTCAAATCATATGGACCTAAAAATTAGAAGTCATTCCATCTTTATTCCCCTAGAGCCTTCCAGTAGTTCCTAAACCGCTCCAATCGGAGCACGTTACCATTCTCGTTAGTTCTGAGTGAATTCCCTTTGTATGATTATTCTTTCATCATTGTTCCTCGTTACTTCTCTAGCCTGAGCCTGACATACTATTGTAGCTAGACATGGGTGTGGCTCATAACACCTGATGACCAAACGGATATACGTCACCATCGATCTCACACTTTAACTGCCAAAACTATTGTTTTTCATCCTGTAGTCCCTTTTAGAATTACTTAACGCCCTTTTTGGGCCGAGATTTCTAGGAACACTTTCGAGGTTTGTGCAAGTATTTGAAATCATACGGACCTAAAATTATAAGTCATTCCATCTTTATTCCCTAGAGCCTTCCAAAGAGTTCTTGCCGCCCAATGGAGCACGTTATCATTCTTGTTAGTTCTGAGTGAATTCTCAAGATGATAATTCTTTCATCAGCTTGTTCCCTGCTTTCTCTAGCCTGAACTCGACACACTATTATAGCTAGACATGGTGTGGCTCATAACACCGATGACCAAACGGATCTACTGCACCATCGAATCTCAAACTTTAACCGCCAAAACTATTGTTTTTCATCCCGTAGTCGCTTAGAATTACTAAACGCCCATTTTGGGCCGAGATTTGTGAATGCTTTCGGGTTTGTGTGCACGATTTCAAATCATACGGACCTAAAAGTTAGAAGTCGCTCCATCTTTATTCCCTAGAGCCTTCCAAAGAGTTCCTAAACCGCCCAATGGAGCACATTATCATTCTTGTTAGTTCTCATGAATTCCTCAAGATGATAATTCTTTCATCAGCTTTGTTCCCTGCTTTTCTCTAGCCTAAGCCCCACACACTATTCTAGCTAGACATGGGTGTGTTTCAGAATAGCCGATGAGCAAACGGATCTACAGACCATCGGATCTCAAACTTTAACCGCCAAAACTATAGTTTTTCATCCTGTAGTCCTTTTAGAATTACTAAACGCCCTTTTCCGGCCGAGATATCGAGGAACACTTTCGGGTTTATGCACGATTTCAAATTATACGGACCTGAAAATTAGAAGTCATTCTATCTTTATTCCCCAGAGCCTTCCAAATAGCTTCCTAAACCGCCCAATGGAGCACGTTATCATTCTTGTTAGTTCTGAGTGAATTCCTCAGTATGATAATTCTTTCATCATTTGTTCTCTGCTTTTCTCTAGATCGAGCCTCGCACACTATTCTAGCTAGACATGGGTGTGGGTCAGAACACCGATGACCAAACGGATCTACGGCACCATCGAATCTCAAACTTTAATCGCCAAAACTGTTGTTTTTCATCCCGTAGTCCTTTTGAATTACTAAACGCCCTTTTTGGGCCGAGATTTGTGAATGCTTTCGAGGTTTGTGTGCACGATTTCAAATCATATGGACCTAAAAATTAGAAGTCATTCCATCTTTATTCCCCTAGAGCCTTCCAGTAGTATCCTAAACCGCTCCAATCGGAGCACGTTACCATTCTCGTTAGTTCTGAGTGAATTCCCTCGGTATGATTATTCTTTCATCGCTTGTTCCTGCTACTTTCTAGCCCGAGCCCGACACACTATTGTAGCTAGACATGGGTGTGGCTCGTAACACCTGATGACCAAACGGATGTACGGCGCCATCGATCTCACACTTTAACTGCCAAAACTATTGTTTTTCATCCTATAGTCCCTTTTAGAATTACTAAACGTCCTTTTTTGGGCCGAGATTTCTAGGAACACTTTCGGGTTTACGTGCAAGTATTTGAAATCATGCGACCTAAAATTAGAAGTCATTCCATCTTTATTCCCTAGAGCCTTCCAAATAGCTCTTAAGCCGCCCAAATGGAGCACGCTATCATTCTTGTTAGTTCTGAGTGAATTCCTCGATGATAATTCTTTCATCATTTGTTCCTGCTTTTCTCTAGCCTGAACCTCGACATTCTATTATAGCTAGACATGGTGTGGCTCAGAACACCGATGACCAAACGGATCTACGGCACCATCGAATCTCAAACTTTAACCGCCAAAACTATTATTTTTCATCCTGTAGTCCTTTTAGAATTAGTAAACGCCCTTTTTGGGCCGAGATTTCAAGGAACGCTTGGGGTTTGTGTGCACGATTTCAAATCATACGGACCTAAAAATTAGAAGTCATTCCATCTTTATTCCCAAGAGCCTTCCAAAGAGTTCCTAAACCGCCCAATGGAGCCCGTTATCATTCTTGTTAGTTCTGAGTGAATTCCTTGGTATGATAATTCTTTCATTAGTTTGTTCCCTGCTTTTCTCTAGCCCGAGCCTCGACACACTATTCTAGCTAGACATGGGTGCGGCTCAGAACACCGATGACCAAACGGATCTACTGCACCATCGAATCTCAAACTTTAACCGCCAAAACTATTGTTTTTCATCCCGTAGTTGCTTTTAGAATTACTAAACGCCCTTTTTGGGCCGAGATTTGTGAATGCTTTCTTGGGTTTGTGTGCACGATTTCAAATCATACGGACCTAAAAGTTAGAAGTCATTCCATCTTTATTCCCTAGAGCCTTCCAAAGAGTTCCTAAACCGCCCAATGGAGCACATTATCATTCTTGTTAGTTCTAGTGAATTCCTCAGATGATAATTCTTTCATCATTTGTTCTCTGCTTTTCTCTAGCCTGAGCCCCACACACTATTCTAGCTAGACATGGGTGTGGCTCAGAATAGCTCATGAGCAAACGGATCTACAAAGACCATCGGATCTCAAACTTTAACCGCCAAAACTATTGTTTTTCATCCTGTAGTCCTTTTAGAATTACTAAACGCCCTTTTTGGGCCGAGATTTCCGTGAATGCTTTCGAGGTTTGTGTGCACGATTTCAAATCATATGGACCTAAAATTAGAAGTCATTCCATCTTTATTCCCTAGAGCCTTCCAAGAGTTCCTAAACCGCCCAATCGAGCACGCTACCATTCTCGTAGTTCTCGAGTGAATTCCTTTGTATGATTATTCTTTCATCAGTTTGTTCCCCGTTACTTCTCTAGCCTGAGCCTGACATACTATTGTAGCTAGACATGGGTGTGGCTCATAACACCTGATGACCAAACGGATATACGTCACCATCGATCTCACACTTTAACTGCCAAAACTATTGTTTTTCATCCTGTAGTCCCTTTTAGAATTACTTAACGTCCTTTTTTGGGCCGAGATTTCTAGGAACACTTTCTCGAGGTTTGTGTGCAAGTATTTGAAATCATACGGACCTAAAATTATAAGTCATTCCATCTTTATTCCCCTAGAGCCTTCCAGCAGTTCCTAAGCCGCTCCAGTCGGAGCACGTTATCATTCTTGTTAGTTCTGAGTGAATTCCCTCAGTATGATAATTCTTTCATCAGTTTGTTCCCCGTTTCTTCTCTAGCCTGAACCTGACACACTATTATAGCTAGACATGGGTGTGGCTCATAACACCTGATGACCAAACGGATCTACGGCACCATCGAATCTCAAACTTTAACTGCCAAAACTATTGTTTTTCATCCTGTAGTCGCTTTTAGAATTACTAAACGCCCATTTTGGGCCGAGATTTGTGAATGCTTTCGGGTTTGTGTGCACGATTTCAAATCATACGGACCTAAAAGTTAGAAGTCGCTCCATCTTTATTCCCTAGAGCCTTCCAAAGAGTTCCTAAACCGCCCAATGGAGCACATTATCATTCTTGTTAGTTCTCGTGAATTCCTCAAGATGATAATTCTTTCATCAGCTTGTTCCTGCTTTTCTTCTAGCCTAAGCCCGACACACTATTCTAGCTAGACATGGGTGTGTTTCAGAATACCGATGAGCAAACGGATCTACAAAGACCATCGATCTCAAACTTTAACCGCCAAAACTATAGTTTTTCATCCCGTAGTCCCTTTTAGAATTACTAAACGCCCTTTTCCGGCCGAGATATCGAGGAACACTTTCGGGTTTGCGGCACGTATTTCAAATTATACGGACCTGAAAATTAGAAGTCATTCTATCTTTATTCCCTAGAGCCTTCCAAAGAGTTCCTAAACCGCCCAAATAAGCAAAGACGTTATCATTCTTGTTAGTTCTGAGTGAATTCTCGGTATGATAATTCTTTCATCGCTTTGTTCCCTGCTTTCTTCTAGACCGAGCTCGCACACTATTCTAGCTAGACATGGGTGTGGGTCGAACACCGATGACCAAACGGATCTACTGCACCATCGAATCTCAAACTTTAATCGCCAAAACTGTTGTTTTTCATCCTCGTAGTCCTTTTGGAATTACTAAACGCCCTTTTTGGGCCGAGATTTGTGAATGCTTTCGAGGTTTGTGTGCACGATTTCAAATCATATGGACCTAAAAATTAGAAGTCATTCCATCTTTATTCCCTAGAGCCTTCCAGTATCCTAAACCGCCCAATCGGAGCACGCTACTATTCTCGTTAGTTCCGAGTGAATTCTCGTATGATTATTCTTTCATCAGTTTGTTCCTCGCTACTTTCTAGCCCGAGCCCCGACACACTATTGTAGCTAGACATGGGTGTGGCTCAGAACACCTGATGACCAAACGGATGTACGCACCATCGATCTCACACTTTAACCGCCAAAACTATTGTTTTTCATCCTATAGTCCCTTTTAGAATTACTAAACGCCTTTTTTGGGCCGAGATTTCTAGGAACACTTTCGGGTTTATGCAAGTATTTGAAATCATGGACCTAAAATTAGAAGTCATTCCATCTTTATTCCCTAGAGCCTTCCAAAGAGTTCTTAAGCCGCCCAAATGGAGCACGTTATCATTCTTGTTAGTTCTGAGTGAATTCCTCGGTATGATAATTCTTTCATCAGCTTTGTTCCTGCTTTTCTCTAGCCTGAACCTGACATTCTATTATAGCTAGACATGGGTGTGGCTCGTAACACCTGATGACCAAACGGATCTACGGCACCATCGAATCTCAAACTTTAACTGCCAAAACTATTATTTTTCATCCTGTAGTCCCTTTTAGAATTAGTAAACGTCCTTTTTTGGGCCGAGATTTCAAGGAACGCTTTCTTGGGGTTTGTGTGCACGTATTTCAAATCATACGGACCTAAAATTTAGAAGTCATTCCATCTTTATTCCCCGAGAGCCTTCCAGCAGTTCCTAAACTGCTCCAGTCGGAGCACGTTATCATTCTTGTTAATTCTGAGTGAATTCCCTTGGTATGATAATTCTTTCATCAGTTTGTTCCCCGTTTCTTCTCTAGCCTGAGCCTGACACACTATTCTAGCTAGACATGGGTGCGGCTCGTAACACCTGATGACCAAACGGATCTACGGCACCATCGAATCTCAAACTTTAACCGCAAAACTATTGTTTTTCATCCCGTAGTCGCTTAGAATTACTAAACGCCCTTTTTGGGCCGAGATTTCCAGCAATGCTTTCGGGTTTGTGTGCACGTATTTCAAATCATACAGACCTGAAAGTTAGAAGTCATTCCATCTTTATTCCCTAGAGCCTTCCAAAGAGTTCCTAAACCGCCCAATGGAGCACATTATCATTCTTGTTAGTTCTCGTGAATTCCTCGGTATGATAATTCTTTCATCAGTTTGTTCCCTGCTTTTCTCTAGCCCGAGCCCCGACACACTATTCTAGCTAGACATGGGTGTGGCTCAGAATAAATGATGAGCAAACGGATCTACAAAGACCATCGGATCTCAAACTTTAACCGCCAAAACTATTGTTTTTCATCCCGTAGTCCCTTCTAGAATTACTAAACGTCCTTTTCCGGGCCGAGATATCGAGGAACGCTTTCTCGGGGTTTGTGTGCACGTATTTCAAATTGTGCGGACCTAAAAATTAGAAGTCATTCCATCTTTATTCCCCTAGCGCCTTCCAAAGAGTTCCTAAACCGCCCAAATGTCAGACGTTATCATTCTTGTTAGTTCTGAGTGAATTCCCTCCATATGATAATTCTCTCATCAGTTTGTTCCTTGTTTCTCCTCTAGCCTGAGCCTGACACACTATTCTAGCTAGACATGGGTGTGGCTCGTAACACCTGATGACCAAATGGATCTACGGCAGAATCGAATCTCAAACTTTAACTGCAAAAACTATTGTTTTTCATCCTGTAGTCCCTTTTAGAATTACTAAACGTCCTTTTTTGGGCCGAGATTTCGAGGAACGATTTCTCGGGGTTTATGGCACGATTTCAAATTATACGGACCTGAAAATTAGAAGTCATTCCATCTTTATTCCCCTAGAGCCTTCCAAAGAGTTTTAAACCGCCCAATGGAGCACGTTATCATTCTTGTTAGTTCTGAGTGAATTCTCAGATGATAATTCTTTCATCAGTTTGTTCTGCTTTTCTCTAGCCTGACCTGTAATACTATTCTAGCTAGACATGGTGTGGCTCAGAACACCTGATGACCAAACGGATCTACGGCACCATCGAATCTCAAACTTTAATCGCCAAAACTATTGTTTTTCATCCTCGTAGTCCTTTTGAATTACTAAACGCCCTTTTTGGGCCGAGATTTGTGAATGCTTTCGAGGTTTGTGTGCACATATTTCAAATCATATGGACCTCAAAATTAGAAGTCATTCCATCTTTATTTCCCTAGAGCCTTCCAAAGGTATCCTAAACCGCCTAATCGGAGCACGCTACCATTCTCGTTAGTTCTAAGTGAATTCTCAGATGATTATTCTTTCATCGCTTGTTCCTCGTTACTTTCTAGCCCGAGCCTGTCACACTATTGTATCTAGACATGGGTGTGGCTCAGAACACCGATGACCAAATGGATGTACTGCACCATCGATCTCACACATTAACCGCCAAAACTATTGTTTTCATCCAAGAGTCCCTTTAGAATTACTAAACGCCCTTTTTGGCCGAGATTTGTGAACACTTTCGGGTTTATGCAAGTATTTGAAATCATACGGACCTAAAAATTAGAAGTTATTCCATTTTATTCCCTAGAGCCTTCCAAAGAGTTCCTAAACCGCCCAATGGAGCACGCTATCATTCTTGTTAGTTCCGAGTGAATTCCTCGTATAATAATTCTTTCATCAGTTTGTTCCCTGCTTGCCTCTAGCCCGAGCCCCACACACTATTTTAGCTAGACATGGGTGTGGCTCGTAACACCTGATGACCAAACGGATCTACGGCACCATCGAATCTCAAACTTTAACTTCCAAAACTATTGTTTTTCATCCTGTAGTCCCTTTTAGAATTACTAAACGTCCTTTTCCGGGCCGAGATATCGAGAAACGCTTTCTCGGGGTTTGTGTGCATGTATTTCAAATTATGCGGACCTAAAAATTAGGAGTCATTCCATCTTTATTCCCCTAGCGCCTTCCAAAGAGTTCCTAAACCGCCATAGCCGCAGACGTTATCATTCTTGTTAGTTCTGAGTGAATTCCTCGGTATGATAATTCTTTCATCAGCTTTGTTCCTCGCTTTTCTTCTAGCCTGAGCCTGTCACACTATTCTAGCTAGACATGGGTGTGGATCGTAACACCTGATGACCAAACGGATCTACGGCACCATCGAATCTCAAACTTTAACTGCCAAAACTATTGTTTTTCATCCTGTAGTCCCTTTTGGAATTACTAAACGTCCTTTTTTGGGCCGAGATTTCCAGGAATGCTTTCTCGAGGTTTGTGTGCACATATTTCAAATCATATGGACCTAAAAATTAGAAGTCATTCCATCTTTATTCCCCTAGAGCCTTCCAGTGTATCCTAAACCACTCCAATCAGAGCACGTTACCATTCTCGTTAGTTCTGAGTGAATTCCCTCGGTATGATTATTCTTTCATCAGTTTGTTCCTCTACTTTTCTAGCCCGAGCCTCGACACACTATTGTACCTAGACATGGTGTGGCTCAGAACACTGATGACCAAGCGGATGTACGCACCATCGATCTCACACTTTAACCGCCAAAACTATTGTTTTCATCCTCAGAGTCCCTTTTAGAATTACTAAACGCCCTTTTTGGCCGAGATTTCAGAACACTTTCGGGTTTATGCAAGTATTTGAAATCATACGGACCTAAAATTAGAAGTCATTCCATCTTTATTCCCTAGAGCCTTCCAAAGAGTTCCTAAACCGCCCAATGGAGCACGTTATCATTCTTTTAGTTCCGAGTGAATTCCCTCGGTATGATAATTCTTTCATCAGTTTGTTCCCCGTTTCTTCTGTAGTCTGAGCCTGACACACTATTCTAGCTAGACTGAGTGCGGCTCGTAACACCTGATGACCAAACGGATCTACGGCACCATCGAATCTCAAACTTTAACTGCCAAAACTATTGTTTTTCATCCTGTTGTCCCTTTTAGAATTACTAAACGTCCTTTTTTGGGCCGAGATTTCTAGGAATGCTTTCTCGGGGTTTGTGTGCATGTATTTCAAATCATACGGACTTAAAAATTAGGAGTCATTCCATCTTTATTCCCCTAGAGCCTTCCAACAGTTCCTAAACCGCTCTAGTCGGAGCACATTATCATTCTTGTTAGTTCTCAGTGAATTCCCATGGTATGATAATTCTTTCATCAGCTTTTTCCCTGCTTTTCTTCTCTAGCCTGAGCCCCACACACTGTTCTAGCTAGACATGGTGTGGCTCAGAACACCGATGAGCAAACGGATCTACGGCACCATCGCATCTTAAACTTTAACCGCCAAAACTATTGTTTTTCATCCCGTAGTCCCTTTTAGAACTACTAAACGACCTTCTCCGCCCGAGATATCAAGGAACGCTTTCGTGGTTTGTGTGCACGATTTCAAATTATGCAGACCTAAAATTAGAAGTCATTCCATCTTTATTCCCTAGCGCCTTCCAAAGAGTTCCTAAACCGCCCAAATGTCAGACGTTATCATTCTTGTTAGTTCGGATTGAATTAGCTCGGTATGATAATTCTTTCATCAGCTTTGTTCTCGCTTTCTCCTATAGCCTGAGCCCGACACACTATTCTAGCTAGACATGGGTGTGGCTCAGAACACCGATGACCAAATGGATCTACGGCACCATCGAATCTCAAACTTTAACCGCCAAAACTATTGTTTTTCATCCCGTAGTCCCTTTTAGAATTACTAAACATCCTTCTTGGGCCGAGATTTGTGAATGCTTTCGAGGTTTGTGCAAATATTTCAAATCATATGGACCTAAAAATTAGAAGTCATTCCATCTTTATTCCCCTAGAGCCTACCAGCAGTTCCTAAACCGCTCCAGTCGGAGCACGTTATCATTCTTGTTAGTTCTGAGTGAATTCTCGGTATGATAATTCTTTCATCGCTTTGTTCTCTGCTTTTCTCTAGCCTCGAGCCTCGACACACTATTCTAGCTAGACATGGGTGCGTTCATAACACCGATGACCAAACGGATCTACTGCACCATCGAATCTCAAAGTTTAACCGCCAAAACTATTGTTTTTCATCCCGTAGTCCCTTTTAGAATTACTAAACGCCCTTTTTGTGCCGAGATTTGTGAATGCTTTCGGGTTTGTGTGCATGTATTTCAAATCATACGGACCTAAAATTAGAAGTCATTCCATCTTTATTCCCTAGAGCCTTCCTGCAGTTCCTAAACAGCTCCAAATACAACACATTATCATTCTTGTTAGTTCTCATGAATTCCTCGGTATGATAATTCTTTCATCGCTTTTTCCCTGCTTTTCTCTATCCCGAGCCCGACACACTATTCTAGCTAGACATGGTGTGGCTCAGAACACCGATGAGCAAACGGATCTACGGCACCATCGGATCCCAAACTTTAACCGCCAAAACTATTGTTTTTCATTCTGTAGTCCCTTTTGGAATTACTAAACGTCCTTTTCCGGGCCAAGATATCGAGGAACGCTTTCGGGTTTGTGTGCACGATTTCAAACCATACGGGCCTAAAAATTAGAAGTCATTCCATCTTTATTCCCTAGAGCCTTCCAAAGGTATCCTAAACCGCCCAATCGGACACTACTAGGAAAAGGCTATACATTGCATCTTAGCAAAGAGCATGTTCAAAAACTGCGCTTAGTGTTATTTAGCAAAGAGCGAGCTATTAAAACCGCTACAGACACAAACTTAGCAGTTACCTGTTGTAAAAAAAGCGCTACTACTAATATTCCCATTGGTAGAATGTTAGGTTACGATAGCAAGAGCGTAGCTTAATGTAAACGCTGCCATCGCTAGAGACGCTTAGTAGCGCTGCTTCAGAGAAGAGCGCTACTACTAATGGAAATAAAATAAGATGATAAACAAATAGAAATTTAAATGAAAATGAAAGAAATAGAAAAGGACAAAGGAAAAATAAAATGTAAAGCAAAATAAACGAAAAAGTGAAAAATCGGAGGAAGGCATAGCAAAGCGCTTGTCCAGTAGAGGCGCTTATAGCTAACGTAGCTGCAGCGCTGCGCCCTAGACCCCGCTATAGAAATGTAATAGGAAATTAGCTATAGCAGCAGCTGCTTTTGAGGAAAGCGCTATAGCTAATCTTAGGTATAGCTGCTTATAAACGCTGCCACCGCTTAAGTTTGACTTAGCCAAAAACCGCTTCGCCTGCCACCACTTCCCCAAATCCTCAAACCCACTCAGACGCTGCGCCATTGCCTCCCCCGATTCGTCGCTTCACACTTCGCTGCCGACGACGACGCAAGACCAGCAGAGCTGCAGCGCTGCCGACGACACCGAGCCGCTTCTAACGCCACGGAGCTGCTGCTCTCGCTAACGCCACCGAGCCGCTGCCGACGCCACCTTCTCGCCACACCGAGACGCCTCGCCTCCTCGCCACCGAGACGCCTGCCTCCTCACACACACTGCCTCCGCTGCCACCACCGAGCCATCATCTCAGAAGCCCCCACCCTCCTCTCTCTCATGCATAGGTTAGCCAGCTTTTCAATTAGGTTAATTATCTAGGTTTTAGGCAAAAATTTAGTTAGGGCATTGACAGAGAAGTAGTTAGGTTAACTAGTTTAATTAGGTTAATTATCTTGGTTAGTGCAAAACTTAGTTAGGGCTTTGACAAAGAACTAGTCAGGTTAAATAGTTTAATTAGGTTAATTATCCATGTTAATTAGTGCAAAATTTAATCTAGGCTTTGACAGAGAACTAGCTGCTAACTAGTTTAATTAGGGTTAATTATCTAGGTAAACTAGATTAACTAACTAGGTTAAATAGGTAGGTTAATTAGGTTCGCTGGATTAAGAGCTAGGTTAAGTAGATTGGCAAAGGTTTTTGATTTTTCAAAAGACCACTATTTTTCAAGGTAAAGAACTTAGGCAAATTTTATTTTTCATTGAAGTGGTCATGTTATATCTTTTCATTGAAGTTGTTCGATTGTGCCCAAGTGGTGGCTTTGTTGTTTCTGTGAATGATGTTGAGGGTTTATGTTTTGCCGGAATGTTGAATCATTTCTGTTCCGCAAATTTCAGGTTCTCGATTTGTCCACTTTTTAGTTAAAGGTCATGCCGAAATTTCCGTGAATTTCGCATGACTTGTGCTACAAACTAGGACATATCGAGTGCCCGGATTTGTCGCACCAAGAAGGAGTCAACATTCTTGCAAAACAATAGTCCTTTTTATGTCATTATTCATTTTATTAGGTCTAGAATTAATTGACTAGATTTAATCATAGGAAACATGGCTAGAAACGATGAAGGACAGGGTTCTGGTGATTATGGCGACGGCTACCGGGCGGTGCATTTATTTTTTAGCTTTTACCGACGATCAATGATGTTGTTGCTGGGCCCGCATCGGGATCGAGACCGACACGCAGATCGTGTCGAGACCGACACGCAGATCGGTGTTGAGATCGACACCGCGCTGAGATTCAGACCGCATCGAGACCAGCGCTGAGACCGTGCTGCTCGGGAGCGGATCCGTGTAGCACCGAAAGCGAAGAGGCAACGGGTTCCTAACAAACTCAGACTACTAGACTGGTGGTCACGGAGGTGGACAACGGCAATTTTGAGCCAAAGGCGCCGAGAAGATGCTGCAAGGTATACGGCAATCAAATAGGCTGCATCATACGGACAACCGCCACCATCAACGGCGAGAATCTAAAGAAGATAGAAAATATGAAGAGCTCCTCCTAAAGAAACTTCACCAGATATTCTTGTTCCTGTGCCGGAATGAGAAGGATTATGAAGATCCGCATAATGACCCGCAATGAAGAAGATAAACAAACACGCCATGACCAAGTTTAGCAACGCTGCTCACTCGAAAAATCGAGGAAAGCAAAGATCAACGACGGAACCCTACTCCGAGATTGTAAAGGAAAGTCCGACAATCACGGAAGAGCAGTTTCAAATATTCAAGGAGGCTTGCGAGGCCGGTTGCCAAAGAAAAGTCTAAGTACATGAAGGGGCTTCAAAGAGGAACATTGGGGCCCACCACTCAAGCCGTGGTTACGGCGGAAAGAGGTCCAAATGGGCCAAGGAGGACGTGAAGCCGCGAGTCCGGGCATCCTGCACTTTGGCGGATTTCACCGCCCCGCAGAGCGTGACGCCCCGAGGGCCCGCCACCGCTTGGACCCATCAAGAAGGTTTATGAGACAACACCGTCATTACGGAGTTCATGAGACTACCGTAATTTTAGTTTCGATCAATTCCACCGCACACGTTAGTCATATTTGTAAACGATCCTTGTGCCTTTTGCAAAGAGAGCAACGCCGATTGCGGCTCAAAGCGACTCGCCAGATGAGGCATTGGCGAGGCCTGTGGGACACTCCATTCAACCGGCGCTGAACATATTGAAACGACAACCGGTGGATACTCGACCGTTATATGGACGCTGCACGTGTCGGAGACGGCGCCACGGGAAGAAGTACTACCGTGAGACCATGGAGGAGAGAAAGGAAAGACGGAGGTTAACTAAAGAAAGCATCGACAAGAAGGTTGAGATTGCGTTGAGAAGAAATCATCTCAGCAACAAGAATAGCGATAGCTGCCGCAAAACAAAGCGATTGCAGATATATCTACTTCCTTGGTGACGGGCGCTCACACTTGGACAAGGGAAAATCCAAAAAATGTAGAGGACTTTCCCTTGCTGACTTCTTGGCAGCACATGCTCCCGCGACTGCTCCCCGCAGACTGCTCCCGCACTCGCTCCCGCAGACTGCTCCTCAAGACTGCCTCCCAAGACCGGACGTGTTTCGGTGGTGCCTCCTCTTTGGCTGAGCTCGACGCCTCACGGTATCTTCCACAGCCGCCCCTTCAATATAAATGTATAATCTCCTGCTGCTGTTTTCGATGTCTCATGTCGCAGACTTTTATTTGCAGTCGACGAAAACCCTGCACCATATTGTACACCATCGGCGGATGTAAGGTGGACGGGGAAGGGGACGATAATGGAGCCGAAGGAACCATTGTTCCACAGCCGGTCGATCCTCCGAACGCCTTTCAAGGTTTCCGTGGCTGTCAAACCGGCCACGAATTTGCCTCTAATACTAGTGGGGATGACGACGAGACCTCTCATGCGGCTTGGTGATTGTTGCAATGGTGGGTCCTGTAGGCTAAAGAGTCTCGCTTGCCCTCAAGCCGCCGAGCACACCCACGAGCACGCAGCCTCAGCAAGGTATGAACATCAATACCCCACCTACCCAATTAGCGCCGAGTGTCGGGTTGGGTGATAGCGACGGGTAAGCAGGTGGCTCCATTAGAGGCTGATGACGCCGCCATGGATGAGGATGAGGATGACGATGGCGCTGAACAAGATGTCTATACCGCGCGCCTCGTGGTTTGAGCATCATGAGTCGCCTCGAATTACCATCTCAACGTGTTATTGACGACCATCCGTGGTAAAGAACCCTAGGAAGAGAGCGAGAAAGGCAAAAAGCTGATTCTATGATCCAGCCGCCAAGAGCCTCGGCTTCGGACCGGTAGATATCCCCGGCGCGGATAAATGGCATATCCCCAGAAACCAATCCTACCGAAACAGCACTACGGGCCAGATTCGCAATCTAAGGAGACTTCATGACGATGTGTTATGGTAGAGAAAGGCCTCATCGCCGAAGATCCAGGATACCCACTCTAAGTGGTTAATGTTCCGCAGCAAATGTCAGACGTCAAGGGCTTCCCATGATAAGTTCTTCCTCCGATTCGATTACATATTCGACATGTTTCACGGAAGAAGCTGGATTTTACTTTTGTCCGCTTTTTATGCCTTGCACATGAGCTACATCATTTGGGTTGAGCAGATAGCTCATATCTGTGTCGCTGACCTGCATTACATGCACGAGGCCTTCTTGGGAGTCTCGACAAAGATCGTGAATACGCGAGGGATTGCATCGCCGCTTATGCTCGCCAATAAGGACAAGGAGGCGATTCTCGTGCCTTATCATCCTGTAAGTCATCCGCTGCTATCCTTCGATTTCAATAATTCATTTGCACGGTGGAGGCTAATTAATTTGACGGTACTTATTTTGGGCAGCGGCGGGGCGCCACCGTCCTCATCATCCTCTACCCACGATTCTCCCACGCCTTTACTTGGACTCGTCAAGAACATTCACAAAAGGATTACACCCACATCAAAGATGTTCTCGACAAGGCTATGTTTTACTACCAAGCAAGGTGGAGATGTTAGGGACAAGAAGAAAAGAGGCGGCAGCACGCCTTCAGCCATAAGACCGACTTCCGCTGATCCAAAGAACCTAACGATTCTCTTAATGATGGATTCTATGTCCTACACCACATGCCGGAGTACCGACGGATCACCGTAACCTTCACATGGCACCTAGATCTAGCGATGCCCATATTCTCGCAATGGGCAAAGGACATAGGAGATATCAAGATCATCGACTTCGAATCGAGTTCTATAACATCCAGCGAACTTGCCCAAATCATCATGAATGAGGTCGCGGAAAAGATGGATGTTCCATGCAGTATGACAAATGTCGCGGAAGACGTCCAACATGGATAGCCTCTCAGCCGCCTCGACATGATGCCTTTCACAAAGCTCGATGACTATCTCCCGACTTGGATGGATGGCACGACATGATGGAGTGATTGTCGATATATGACAATGTGTCCGCTTAGTCTATAGTTTCTTTTATGACAAAACTTTGAGTTATGCACGGTGAAACTTTATTTGTGATGTAATTAAACCGTCCCTCCTCGACTAGCTTAAAATCACTCTAGTTAGGTCATTTGGGTACGATGAACTTTGTTATTTATGCTTATGATATGTTAGTTCTGAGTGAATTGCCTCTGTATGATAATTCTATCATCAGCTTATTCCCTGCTTTTCTCTTGCCCGAGCCTCGACACACTATTCTAGCTAGACATGGTTGTGGCTCAGAACACCGATGACCAAACGGATCTACTGCACCATCGAATCTCAAACTTTAACTGCCAAAACTATTGTTTTTCATCCCAGTAGTCCCATTTAGAATTACTAAACGCCCTTTTTGGGCCGAGATTTGTGAACGCTTTCATGCGGTTTGTGTGCAAGTATTTCAAACCATACGGACCTAAAAAAATTAGAAGTCATTCCATCTTTATTCCCTAGAGTCTTCCAAGAGTTTTTCTAAACCGCCCAATGGAGCACGTTATCATTCTTGTTAGTTTTGAGTGAATTCTCAGATGATAATTTTTCATCAGCTTGTTCCCTGCTTTCTTCTCTAGCCCGAGCCTCGACACACTATTCTAGCTAGACATGGGTCCTGCTCAGAACACCTGATGACCAAATGGATCTACTGCACCATCGAATCTCAAACTTTAACTCGCCAAAACTATTGTTTTTCATCTTGTAGTCCCTTTTAGAATTACTAAAGTCCTTTTTGGGCCGAGATTTTAACACTTTCTCCGGTTTGTGTGCAAGTATTTCAAATAATTTTTTTGAATTTTTTGCTCTCCAGATCTTAAAAGCCCCGGAACTTTTTTTCTGTTAGGCTTTTGAGGATTTTGAAAACGTTTAACGAGGATTTTGAGGATTTTCTTTTAGTTCTGAGTGAATTGCCTCGTATGATAATTCTATCATCAGTTTATTCCCTGTTTCTTCTCTTGCCTGAGCCTGACACACTATTCTAGCTAGACATGGTTGTGGCTCGTAACACCTGATGACCAAACGGATCTACGGCACCATCGAATCTCAAACTTTAACTGCCAATACTATTGTTTTTCATCCTGTAGTCCCATTTAGAATTACTAAACGCCCTTTTTGGGCCGAGATTTCAGAACGCTTCGTATGGTTTGTGTGCAAGTATTTCAAACCATACGGACCTAAAAATTAGAAGTCATTCCATCTTTATTCCCTAGAGTCTTCCAAGAGTTTTCTAAACCGCCCAATGGAGCACGTTATCATTCTTGTTAGTTTTGAGTGAATTCTCTGTATGATAATTTTTCATCAGCTTGTTCTTGCTTTTCTCTAGCCCGAGCCTCGACACACTATTCTAGCTAGACATGGGTCCTGCTCAGAACACCTGATGACCAAATGGATCTACGGCACCATCGAATCTCAAACTTTAACTGCCAAAACTATTGTTTTTCATCTTGTAGTCCCTTTAGAATTACTAAAGTCCTTTTTTGGGCCGAGATTTTAACACTTTCTCCGGTTTGTGTGCAAGTATTTCAAATAATTTTTTTGAATTTTTTGCTCTCCAGATCTTAAAAGCCCTGTAACTTTTTTTCTCATAGGCTTTTGAGGATTTTGAAAACGCTTAACGAGGATTTTGAGGATTTTCAGTTCTGAGTGAATTGCCTCGTATGATAATTCTATCATCAGCTTATTCCCTGCTTTCTCTCTTGCCCGAGCCTCGACACACTATTCTAGCTAGACATGGTTGTGGCTCAGAACACCTGATGACCAAACGGATCTACTGCACCATCGAATCTCAAACTTTAACTGCCAAAACTATTGTTTTTCATCCTGTAGTCCCATTTAGAATTACTAAACGCCCTTTTGGCCGAGATTTCAGAACGCTTTCAGTATGTTTGTGTGCAAGTATTTCAAACCATACGGACCTAAAAATTAGAAGTCATTCCATCTTTATTCCCTAGAGTCTTCCAAGAGTTTTTCTAAACCGCCCAATGGAGCACGTTATCATTCTTGTTAGTTTTGAGTGAATTCTCATGATAATTTTTCATCAGCTTGTTCCCTGCTTTCTTCTCTAGCCTCGAGCCTCGACACACTATTCTAGCTAGACATGGGTCCTGCTCAGAACACCTGATGACCAAATGGATCTACTGCACCATCGAATCTCAAACTTTAACTCGCCAAAACTATTGTTTTTCATCTTGTAGTCCCTTTTAGAATTACTAAAGTCCTTTTTGGGTGAGATTTTAACACTTTCTCCGGTTTGTGTGCAAGTATTTCAAATAATTTTTTTGAATTTTTTGCTCCAGATCTTAAAAGCCCCGTAACTTTTTTTTTCTCATTAGGCTTTTGAGGATTTTGAAAACGCTTAACGAGGATTTTGAGGATTTTCTCGTTAGTTCTGAGTGAATTGCCTCGTATGATAATTCTATCATCAGCTTATTCCCTGCTTTCTCTTGCCTCGAGCCTCGACACACTATTCTAGCTAGACATGGTTGTGGCTCAGAACACCGATGACCAAACGGATCTACTGCACCATCGAATCTCAAACTTTAACTGCCAAAACTATTGTTTTTCATCCCAGTAGTCCCATTTAGAATTACTAAACGCCCTTTTTGGGCCGAGATTTCAGTGAACGCTTTCATGCGGTTTGTGTGCAAGTATTTCAAACCATACGGACCTAAAAATTAGAAGTCATTCCATCTTTATTCCCTAGAGTCTTCCAAGAGTTTTTCTAAACCGCCCAATGGAGCACGTTATCATTCTTGTTAGTTTTGAGTGAATTCTCTGATGATAATTTTTCATCAGCTTGTTCCCTGCTTTCTTCTCTAGCCCGAGCCTCGACACACTATTCTAGCTAGACATGGGTCCTGCTCAGAACACCGATGACCAAATGGATCTACTGCACCATCGAATCTCAAACTTTAACTCGCCAAAACTATTGTTTTTCATCTTGTAGTCCCTTTAGAATTACTAAAGTCCTTTTTGGGTTTAGATTTTAACACTTTCTCCGGTTTGTGTGCAAGTATTTCAAATAATTTTTTTGAATTTTTTGCTCTCCAGATCTTAAAAGCCCCGTGAACTTTTTTTTTTTCTCATAGGCTTTTGAGGATTTTGAAAACGCTTAACGAGGATTTTGAGGATTTTCTCGTTAGTTCTGAGTGAATTGCCTCGTATGATAATTCTATCATCAGCTTATTCCCTGCTTTCTTCTCTTGCCGAGCCTCGACACACACTATTCTAGCTAGACATGGTTGTGGCTCAGAACACCGATGACCAAACGGATCTACTGCACCATCGAATCTCAAACTTTAACTCGCCAAAACTATTGTTTTTCATCCTGTAGTCCCATTTAGAATTACTAAACGCCCTTTTTGGGCCGAGATTTCAGAACGCTTTCATGGTTTGTGTGCAAGTATTTCAAACCATACGGACCTAAAAATTAGAAGTCATTCCATCTTTATTCCCTAGAGTCTTCCAAGAGTTTTTCTAAACCGCCCAATGGAGCACGTTATCATTCTTGTTAGTTTTGAGTGAATTCTCTGTATGATAATTTTTCATCAGCTTGTTCCCTGCTTTCTTCTCTAGCCCGAGCCTCGACACACTATTCTAGCTAGACATGGGTCCTGCTCAGAACACCGATGACCAAATGGATCTACTGCACCATCGAATCTCAAACTTTAACTCGCCAAAACTATTGTTTTTCATCTTGTAGTCCCTTTTAGAATTACTAAAGTCCTTTTTGGGCCGAGATTTTAACACTTTCTCCGGTTTGTGTGCAAGTATTTCAAATAATTTTTTTTTGAATTTTTTGCTCCAGATCTTAAAAGCCCCGTAACTTTTTTTTCTGTTAGGCTTTTGAGGATTTTGAAAACGTTTAACGAGGATTTTGAGGATTTTCTGTTAGTTCTGAGTGAATTGCCTCGTATGATAATTCTATCATCAGTTTATTCCCTGTTTCTTCTCTTGCCTGAGCCTGACACACTATTCTAGCTAGACATGGTTGTGGCTCATAACACCTGATGACCAAACGGATCTACGGCACCATCGAATCTCAAACTTTAACTGCCAAAACTATTGTTTTTCATCCTGTAGTCCCATTTAGAATTACTAAACGTCCTTTTTGGGCCGAGATTTCAGTGAACGCTTTCATGGCGGTTTGTGCAAGTATTTCAAACCATACGGACCTAAAAATTAGAAGTCATTCCATCTTTATTCCCTAGAGTCTTCCAAGAGTTTTTCTAAACCGCCCAATGGAGCACGTTATCATTCTTGTTAGTTTTGAGTGAATTCTCTATATGATAATTTTTCATCAGCTTGTTCCCTGCTTTTCTAGCCCGAGCCTCGACACACTATTCTAGCTAGACATGGGTCCTGCTCAGAACACCTGATGACCAAATGGATCTACTGCACCATCGAATCTCAAACTTTAACTCGCCAAAACTATTGTTTTTCATCTTGTAGTCCCTTTAGAATTACTAAAGTCCTTTTTGGGTGAGATTTTAACACTTTCTCCGGTTTGTGTGCAAGTATTTCAAATAATTTTTTTGAATTTTTTGCTCTCCAGATCTTAAAAGCCCCGTAAATTTTTTTTTTCTCATTAGGCTTTTGAGGATTTTGAAAACGCTTAACGAGGATTTTGAGGATTTTCTCGTTAGTTCTGAGTGAATTGCCTCGTATGATAATTCTATCATCAGCTTATTCCCTGCTTTCTTCTTTGCCCGAGCCTCGACACACTATTCTATTCTAGCTAGACATGGTTGTGGCTCAGAACACCGATGACCAAACGGATCTACTGCACCATCGAATCTCAAACTTTAACTCGCCAAAACTATTGTTTTTCATCCTGTAGTCCCATTTAGAATTACTAAACGCCCTTTTTGGGCCGAGATTTGTGAACGCTTTCGGTTTTGTGTGCAAGTATTTCAAACCATACGGACCTAAAAATTAGAAGTCATTCCATCTTTATTCCCTAGAGTCTTCCAAGAGTTTTTCTAAACCGCCCAATGGAGCACGTTATCATTCTTGTTAGTTTTGAGTGAATTCTCAGATGATAATTTTTCATCAGCTTGTTCCCTGCTTTCTTCTCTAGCCCGAGCCTCGACACACTATTCTAGCTAGACATGGGTCCTGCTCAGAACACCTGATGACCAAATGGATCTACTGCACCATCGAATCTCAAACTTTAACTCGCCAAAACTATTGTTTTTCATCTTGTAGTCCCTTTTAGAATTACTAAAGTCCTTTTTGGGTTTAGATTTTAACACTTTCTCCGGTTTGTGTGCAAGTATTTCAAATAATTTTTTTGAATTTTTTGCTCTCCAGATCTTAAAAGCCCCGTAACTTTTTTTTTCTTAGGCTTTTGAGGATTTTGAAAACGCTTAACGAGGATTTTGAGGATTTTCTCGTTAGTTCTGAGTGAATTGCCTCGTATGATAATTCTATCATCAGTTTATTCCCTGTTTCTTCTCTTGCCTGAGCCTGACACACTATTCTAGCTAGACATGGTTGTGGCTCGTAACACCTGATGACCAAACGGATCTACTGCACCATCGAATCTCAAACTTTAACTGCCAAAACTATTGTTTTTCATCCCAGTAGTCCCATTTAGAATTACTAAACGCCCTTTTTGGGCCGAGATTTGTGAACGCTTTCATGTGTTTGTGTGCAAGTATTTCAAACCATACGGACCTAAAAATTAGAAGTCATTCCATCTTTATTCCCTAGAGTCTTCCAAGAGTTTTTCTAAACCGCCCAATGGAGCACGTTATCATTCTTGTTAGTTTTGAGTGAATTCTCTGTATGATAATTTTTCATCAGCTTGTTCCCTGCTTTCTTCTAGCCCGAGCCTCGACACACTATTCTAGCTAGACATGGGTCCTGCTCAGAACACCTGATGACCAAATGGATCTACTGCACCATCGAATCTCAAACTTTAACTCGCCAAAACTATTGTTTTTCATCTTGTAGTCCCTTTAGAATTACTAAAGTCCTTTTTGGGTTTAGATTTTAACACTTTCTCCGGTTTGTGCAAGTATTTCAAATAATTTTTTTGAATTTTTTGCTCTCCAGATCTTAAAAGCCCCGTAACTTTTTTTTCTCTTAGGCTTTTGAGGATTTTGAAAACGCTTAACGAGGATTTTGAGGATTTTCTCGTTAGTTCTGAGTGAATTGCCTCGTATGATAATTCTATCATCAGCTTATTCCCTGCTTTCTCTTGCCCGAGCCTGACACACTATTCTAGCTAGACATGGTTGTGGCTCATAACACCTGATGACCAAACGGATCTACGGCACCATTGAATCTCAAACTTTAACTGCCAAAACTATTGTTTTTCATCCTGTAGTCCCATTTAGAATTACTAAACGCCCTTTTTGGGCCGAGATTTCAGAACGCTTTCGTATGTTTTGTGCAAGTATTTCAAACCATACGGACCTAAAAATTAGAAGTCATTCCATCTTTATTCCCTAGAGTCTTCCAAGAGTTTTTCTAAACCGCCCAATGGAGCACGTTATCATTCTTGTTAGTTTTGAGTGAATTCTCAGATGATAATTTTTCATCAGCTTGTTCCCTGCTTTCTTCTCTAGCCCGAGCCTCGACACACTATTCTAGCTAGACATGGGTCCTGCTCAGAACACGATGACCAAATGGATCTACTGCACCATCGAATCTCAAACTTTAACTCGCCAAAACTATTGTTTTTCATCTTGTAGTCCCTTTTAGAATTACTAAAGTCCTTTTTGGGTTTAGATTTTAACACTTTCTCCGGTTTGTGTGCAGTATTTCAAATAATTTTTTTGAATTTTTTGCTCTCCAGATCTTAAAAGCCCCGTAACTTTTTTTTTCTCATTAGGCTTTTGAGGATTTTGAAAACGCTTAACGAGGATTTTGAGGATTTTCTCGTTAGTTCTGAGTGAATTGCCTCGTATGATAATTCTATCATCAGCTTATTCCCTGCTTTCTCTCTTGCCCGAGCCTCGACACACTATTCTAGCTAGACATGGTTGTGGCTCAGAACACCGATGACCAAACGGATCTACTGCACCATCGAATCTCAAACTTTAACTGCCAAAACTATTGTTTTTCATCCTGTAGTCCCATTTAGAATTACTAAACGCCCTTTTTGGGCCGAGATTTGTGAACGCTTTCGTGTTTTTGTGTGCAAGTATTTCAAACCATACGGACCTAAAAATTAGAAGTCATTCCATCTTTATTCCCTAGAGTCTTCCAAGAGTTTTTCTAAACCGCCCAATGGAGCACGTTATCATTCTTGTTAGTTTTGAGTGAATTCTCAGATGATAATTTTTCATCAGCTTGTTCCCTGCTTTCTTCTAGCCCGAGCCTCGACACACTATTCTAGCTAGACATGGGTCCTGCTCAGAACACCTGATGACCAAATGGATCTACTGGCACCATCGAATCTCAAACTTTAACTCGCCAAAACTATTGTTTTTCATCTTGTAGTCCCTTTTAGAATTACTAAAGTCCTTTTTGGGTTGAGATTTTAACACTTTCTCCGGTTTGTGTGCAAGTATTTCAAATAATTTTTTTGAATTTTTTGCTCTCCAGATCTTAAAAGCCCCGTAACTTTTTTTTCTCATTAGGCTTTTGAGGATTTTGAAAACGCTTAACGAGGATTTTGAGGATTTTCTCGTTAGTTCTGAGTGAATTGCCTCGTATGATAATTCTATCATCAGCTTATTCCCTGCTTTCTTCTCTTGCCCGAGCCTCGACACACTATTCTAGCTAGACATGGTTGTGGCTCAGAACACCCGATGACCAAACGGATCTACTGCACCATCGAATCTCAAACTTTAACTGCCAAAACTATTGTTTTTCATCCCAGTAGTCCCATTTAGAATTACTAAACGCCCTTTTTGGGCCGAGATTTCAGAACGCTTTCGGTTTGTGTGCAAGTATTTCAAACCATACGGACCTAAAAATTAGAAGTCATTCCATCTTTATTCCCTAGAGTCTTCCAAGAGTTTTTCTAAACCGCCCAATGGAGCACGTTATCATTCTTGTTAGTTTTGAGTGAATTCTCAGATGATAATTTTTCATCAGCTTGTTCCCTGCTTTTCTTCTAGCCCGAGCCTCGACACACTATTCTAGCTAGACATGGGTCCTGCTCAGAACACCTGATGACCAAATGGATCTACTGCACCATCGAATCTCAAACTTTAACTCGCCAAAACTATTGTTTTTCATCTTGTAGTCCCTTTTAGAATTACTAAAGTCCTTTTTGGGTGAGATTTTAACACTTTCTCCGGTTTGTGTGCAAGTATTTCAAATAATTTTTTTGAATTTTTTGCTCTCCAGATCTTAAAAGCCCCGTAAATTTTTTTTTCTCATTAGGCTTTTGAGGATTTTGAAAACGCTTAACGAGGATTTTGAGGATTTTCTCGTTAGTTCTGAGTGAATTGCCTCGTATGATAATTCTATCATCAGCTTATTCCCTGCTTTCTCTCTGCCCGAGCCTCGACACACTATTCTAGCTAGACATGGTTGTGGCTCAGAACACCGATGACCAAACGGATCTACTGCACCATCGAATCTCAAACTTTAACTGCCAAAACTATTGTTTTTCATCCTGTAGTCCCATTTAGAATTACTAAACGCCCTTTTTGGGCCGAGATTTGTGAACGCTTTCATATGTTTGTGTGTAAGTATTTCAAACCATACGGACCTAAAAATTAGAAGTCATTCCATCTTTATTCCCTAGAGTCTTCCAAGAGTTTTTCTAAACCGCCCAATGGAGCACGTTATCATTCTTGTTAGTTTTGAGTGAATTCTCAGATGATAATTTTTCATCAGCTTGTTCCCTGCTTTTCTCTAGCCCGAGCCTCGACACACTATTCTAGCTAGACATGGGTCCTGCTCAGAACACCTGATGACCAAATGGATCTACTGCACCATCGAATCTCAAACTTTAACTCGCCAAAACTATTGTTTTTCATCTTGTAGTCCCTTTAGAATTACTAAAGTCCTTTTTGGGAGATTTTAACACTTTCTCCGGTTTGTGTGCAAGTATTTCAAATAATTTTTTTGAATTTTTTGCTCTCCAGATCTTAAAAGCCCCGTAACTTTTTTTTTTTCTCATAGGCTTTTGAGGATTTTGAAAACGCTTAACGAGGATTTTGAGGATTTTCTCGTTAGTTCTGAGTGAATTGCCTCGTATGATAATTCTATCATCAGCTTATTCCCTGCTTTCTTCTCTTGCCCGAGCCTCACACACTATTCTAGCTAGACATGGTTGTGGCTCAGAACACCGATGACCAAACGGATCTACTGCACCATCGAATCTCAAACTTTAACTGCCAAAACTATTGTTTTTCATCCTGTAGTCCCATTTAGAATTACTAAACGCCCTTTTTGGGCCGAGATTTCAGAACGCTTTCGTATGGTTTGTGTGCAAGTATTTCAAACCATACGGACTAAAAATTAGAAGTCATTCCATCTTTATTCCCTAGAGTCTTCCAAGAGTTTTTAAACCGCCCAATGGAGCACGTTATCATTCTTGTTAGTTTTGAGTGAATTCTCAGATGATAATTTTTCATCAGCTTGTTCCCTGCTTTCTTCTCTAGCCCGAGCCTCGACACACTATTCTAGCTAGACATGGGTCCTGCTCAGAACACCTGATGACCAAATGGATCTACTGCACCATCGAATCTCAAACTTTAACTCGCCAAAACTATTGTTTTTCATCTTGTAGTCCCTTTTAGAATTACTAAAGTCCTTTTTGGGTTTAGATTTTAACACTTTCTCCGGTTTGTGTGCAAGTATTTCAAATAATTTTTTTGAATTTTTTGCTCCAGATCTTAAAAGCCCCGTAATTTTTTTTTTTCTCATTAGGCTTTTGAGGATTTTGAAAACGCTTAACGAGGATTTTGAGGATTTTCTCGTTAGTTCTGAGTGAATTGCCTCGTATGATAATTCTATCATCAGCTTATTCCTGCTTTCTTTCTCTTGCCCGAGCCTCGACACACTATTCTAGCTAGACATGGTTGTGGCTCAGAACACCTGATGACCAAACGGATCTACTGCACCATCGAATCTCAAACTTTAACTCGCCAAAACTATTGTTTTTCATCCTGTAGTCCCATTTAGAATTACTAAACGCCCTTTTTGGGCCGAGATTTCAGTGAACGCTTTCATGGTTTTTGTGTGCAAGTATTTCAAACCATACGGACCTAAAAATTAGAAGTCATTCCATCTTTATTCCCTAGAGTCTTCCAAGAGTTTTTCTAAACCGCCCAATGGAGCACGTTATCATTCTTGTTAGTTTTGAGTGAATTCTCTCAGATGATAATTTTTCATCAGCTTGTTCCCTGCTTTCTTCTAGCCCCGAGCCTCGACACACTATTCTAGCTAGACATGGGTCCTGCTCAGAACACCTGATGACCAAATGGATCTACTGCACCATCGAATCTCAAACTTTAACTCGCCAAAACTATTGTTTTTCATCTTGTAGTCCCTTTTAGAATTACTAAAGTCCTTTTTGGGTTTAGAGATTTTAACACTTTCTCCGGTTTGTGTGCAAGTATTTCAAATAATTTTTTTGAATTTTTTGCTCTCCAGATCTTAAAAGCCCCGTAACTTTTTTTTTCTCATTAGGCTTTTGAGGATTTTGAAAACGCTTAACGAGGATTTTGAGGATTTTCTCGTTAGTTCTGAGTGAATTGCCTCGTATGATAATTCTATCATCAGCTTATTCCCTGCTTTCTTCTCTTGCCCGAGCCTCGACACACTATTCTAGCTAGACATGGTTGTGGCTCAGAACACCGATGACCAAACGGATCTACTGCACCATCGAATCTCAAACTTTAACTCGCAAAACTATTGTTTTTCATCCTGTAGTCCCATTTAGAATTACTAAACGCCCTTTTTGGGCCGAGATTTCAGAACGCTTTCATGGTTTGTGTGCAAGTATTTCAAACCATACGGACCTAAAAATTAGAAGTCATTCCATCTTTATTCCCTAGAGTCTTCCAAGAGTTTTTCTAAACCGCCCAATGGAGCACGTTATCATTCTTGTTAGTTTTGAGTGAATTCTCAGATGATAATTTTTCATCAGCTTGTTCCCTGCTTTTTCTCTAGCCCGAGCCTCGACACACTATTCTAGCTAGACATGGGTCCTGCTCAGAACACCTGATGACCAAATGGATCTACTGCACCATCGAATCTCAAACTTTAACTCGCCAAAACTATTGTTTTTCATCTTGTAGTCCCTTTTAGAATTACTAAAGTCCTTTTTGGGTTAGATTTTAACACTTTCTCCGGTTTGTGTGCAAGTATTTCAAATAATTTTTTTGAATTTTTTGCTCCAGATCTTAAAAGCCCCGTAACTTTTTTTTTTCTCATTAGGCTTTTGAGGATTTTGAAAACGCTTAACGAGGATTTTGAGGATTTTCTCGTTAGTTCTGAGTGAATTGCCTCGTATGATAATTCTATCATCAGCTTATTCCCTGCTTTCTCTCTTGCCGAGCCTCGACACACTATTCTAGCTAGACATGGTTGTGGCTCAGAACACCGATGACCAAACGGATCTACTGCACCATCGAATCTCAAACTTTAACTCGCCAAAACTATTGTTTTTCATCCCAGTAGTCCCATTTAGAATTACTAAACGCCCTTTTTGGGCCGAGATTTCAGTGAACGCTTTCAGGTTTGTGTGCAAGTATTTCAAACCATACGGACCTAAAAATTAGAAGTCATTCCATCTTTATTCCCTAGAGTCTTCCAAGAGTTTTTCTAAACCGCCCAATGGAGCACGTTATCATTCTTGTTAGTTTTGAGTGAATTCTCAGATGATAATTTTTCATCAGCTTGTTCCCTGCTTTCTTCTAGCCCGACCTCGACACACTATTCTAGCTAGACATGGGTCCTGCTCAGAACACCTGATGACCAAATGGATCTACTGCACCATCGAATCTCAAACTTTAACTCGCCAAAACTATTGTTTTTCATCTTGTAGTCCCTTTAGAATTACTAAAGTCCTTTTTGGGTTTAGATTTTAACACTTTCTCCGGTTTGTGTGCAAGTATTTCAAATAATTTTTTTGAATTTTTTGCTCTCCAGATCTTAAAAGCCCCGTAACTTTTTTTTTCTCATAGGCTTTTGAGGATTTTGAAAACGCTTAACGAGGATTTTGAGGATTTTCTCGTTAGTTCTGAGTGAATTGCCTCGTATGATAATTCTATCATCAGCTTATTCCCTGCTTTTTCTCTTGCCCGAGCCTCGACACACTATTCTAGCTAGACATGGTTGTGGCTCAGAACACCGATGACCAAACGGATCTACTGCACCATCGAATCTCAAACTTTAACTCGCCAAAACTATTGTTTTTCATCCTGTAGTCCCATTTAGAATTACTAAACGCCCTTTTTGGGCCGAGATTTGTGAACGCTTTCAGGTTTGTGCAAGTATTTCAAACCATACGGACCTAAAAATTAGAAGTCATTCCATCTTTATTCCCTAGAGTCTTCCAAGAGTTTTTCTAAACCGCCCAATGGAGCACGTTATCATTCTTGTTAGTTTTGAGTGAATTCTCGTATGATAATTTTTCATCAGCTTGTTCCCTGCTTTCTTCTCTAGCCCGAGCCTCACACACTATTCTAGCTAGACATGGGTCCTGCTCAGAACACCTGATGACCAAATGGATCTACTGCACCATCGAATCTCAAACTTTAACTCGCCAAAACTATTGTTTTTCATCTTGTAGTCCCTTTTAGAATTACTAAAGTCCTTTTTGGGAGATTTTAACACTTTCTCCGGTTTGTGTGCAAGTATTTCAAATAATTTTTTTGAATTTTTTGCTCTCCAGATCTTAAAAGCCCCGTAACTTTTTTTTTTTCTCATTAGGCTTTTTTTGAGGATTTTGAAAACGCTTAACGAGGATTTTGAGGATTTTCTCGTTAGTTCTGAGTGAATTGCCTCGTATGATAATTCTATCATCAGCTTATTCCCTGCTTTCTTCTTTGCCCGAGCCTCGACACACTATTCTAGCTAGACATGGTTGTGGCTCAGAACACCGATGACCAAACGGATCTACTGCACCATCGAATCTCAAACTTTAACTGCCAAAACTATTGTTTTTCATCCTGTAGTCCCATTTAGAATTACTAAACGCCCTTTTTGGGCCGAGATTTCAGAACGCTTTCGCGGTTTGTGTGCAAGTATTTCAAACCATACGGACCTAAAAATTAGAAGTCATTCCATCTTTATTCCCTAGAGTCTTCCAAGAGTTTTTCTAAACCGCCCAATGGAGCACGTTATCATTCTTGTTAGTTTTGAGTGAATTCTCAGATGATAATTTTTCATCAGCTTGTTCCCTGCTTTCTTCTAGCCCGAGCCTCGACACACTATTCTAGCTAGACATGGGTCCTGCTCAGAACACCGATGACCAAATGGATCTACTGCACCATCGAATCTCAAACTTTAACTGCCAAAACTATTGTTTTTCATCTTGTAGTCCCTTTTAGAATTACTAAAGTCCTTTTTGGGTTTAGATTTTAACACTTTCTCCGGTTTGTGTGCAAGTATTTCAAATAATTTTTTTGAATTTTTTGCTCTCCAGATCTTAAAAGCCCCGTAACTTTTTTTTTCTCATAGGCTTTTGAGGATTTTGAAAACGCTTAACGAGGATTTTGAGGATTTTCTCGTTAGTTCTGAGTGAATTGCCTCGTATGATAATTCTATCATCAGCTTATTCCCTGCTTTCTTCTCTTGCCCGAGCCCCACACACTATTCTAGCTAGACATGGTTGTGGCTCAGAACACCGATGACCAATGCTTTTCTTTGCCCGAGCCTCGACACACTATTCTAGCTAGACATGGTTGTGGCTCAGAACACCGATGACCAAACGGATCTACTGCACCATCGAATCTCAAACTTTAACTGCCAAAACTATTGTTTTTCATCCCAGTAGTCCCATTTAGAATTACTAAACGCCCTTTTTGGGCCGAGATTTCAGAACGCTTTCGGCGGTTGTGTGCAAGTATTTCAAACCATACGGACCTAAAAATTAGAAGTCATTCCATCTTTATTCCCTAGAGTCTTCCAAGAGTTTTTCTAAACCGCCCAATGGAGCACGTTATCATTCTTGTTAGTTTTGAGTGAATTCTCTGTATGATAATTTTTCATCAGCTTGTTCCCTGCTTTCTTTCTAGCCTGAGCCCGACACACTATTCTAGCTAGACATGGGTCCTGCTCAGAACACCTGATGACCAAATGGATCTACTGCACCATCGAATCTCAAACTTTAACTGCCAAAACTATTGTTTTTCATCTTGTAGTCCCTTTTAGAATTACTAAAGTCCTTTTTTATGAGATTTTAACACTTTCTCCGGTTTGTGTGCAAGTATTTCAAATAATTTTTTTGAATTTTTTGCTCTCCAGATCTTAAAAGCCCCGTAACTTTTTTTTTCTCATTAGGCTTTTGAGGATTTTGAAAACGCTTAACGAGGATTTTGAGGATTTTCTCGTTAGTTCTGAGTGAATTGCCTCGTATGATAATTCTATCATCGCTTTCCCTGCTTTCTTTTCTTGCCCGAGCCTCGACACACTATTCTAGCTAGACATGGTTGTGGCTCAGAACACCGATGACCAAACGGATCTACTGCACCATCGAATCTCAAACTTTAACTCGCCAAAACTATTGTTTTTCATCCCAGTAGTCCATTTAGAATTACTAAACGCCCTTTTTGGGCCGAGATTTCAGTGAACGCTTTCGGTTTGTGTGCAAGTATTTCAAACCATACGGACCTAAAAATTAGAAGTCATTCCATCTTTATTCCCTAGAGTCTTCCAAGAGTTTTTCTAAACCGCCCAATGGAGCACGTTATCATTCTTGTTAGTTTTGAGTGAATTCTCAGTATGATAATTTTTCATCAGCTTGTTCCCTGCTTTTTCTCTAGCCCGAGCCTCGACACACTATTCTAGCTAGACATGGGTCCTGCTCAGAACACCGATGACCAAATGGATCTACTGCACCATCGAATCTCAAACTTTAACTCGCAAAACTATTGTTTTTCATCTTGTAGTCCCTTTTAGAATTACTAAAGTCCTTTTTGGGTTTAGATTTTAACACTTTCTCCGGTTTGTGTGCAAGTATTTCAAATAATTTTTTTGAATTTTTTGCTCCAGATCTTAAAAGCCCCGTGAACTTTTTTTTTCTCATTAGGCTTTTGAGGATTTTGAAAACGCTTAACGAGGATTTTGAGGATTTTCTCGTTAGTTCTGAGTGAATTGCCTCGTATGATAATTCTATCATCAGCTTATTCCCTGCTTTTCTTCTTGCCCGAGCCTCGACACACTATTCTAGCTAGACATGGTTGTGGCTCAGAACACCGATGACCAAACGGATCTACTGCACCATCGAATCTCAAACTTTAACTCGCCAAAACTATTGTTTTTCATCCTGTAGTCCCATTTAGAATTACTAAACGACCTTTTTTGGGCCGAGATTTCAGAACGCTTTCATGGTTTGTGTGCAAGTATTTCAAACCATACGGACCTAAAAATTAGAAGTCATTCCATCTTTATTCCCTAGAGTCTTCCAAGAGTTTTTCTAAACCGCCCAATGGAGCACGTTATCATTCTTGTTAGTTTTGAGTGAATTCTCAGATGATAATTTTTCATCAGCTTGTTCCCTGCTTTTTCTCTAGCCCGAGCCTCGACACACTATTCTAGCTAGACATGGGTCCTGCTCAGAACACCTGATGACCAAATGGATCTACTGCACCATCGAATCTCAAACTTTAACTGCCAAAACTATTGTTTTTCATCTTGTAGTCCCTTTTAGAATTACTAAAGTCCTTTTTGGGTGAGATTTTAACACTTTCTCCGGTTTGTGTGCAAGTATTTCAAATAATTTTTTTGAATTTTTTGCTCTCCAGATCTTAAAAGCCCCGTAAACTTTTTTTTTCTCATTAGGCTTTTGAGGATTTTGAAAACGCTTAACGAGGATTTTGAGGATTTTCTGTTAGTTCTGAGTGAATTGCCTCGTATGATAATTCTATCATCAGCTTATTCCCTGCTTTTTTCTCTTGCCCGAGCCTCGACACACTATTCTAGCTAGACATGGTTGTGGCTCAGAACACCGATGACCAAACGGATCTACTGCACCATCGAATCTCAAACTTTAACTGCCAAAACTATTGTTTTTCATCCTGTAGTCCCATTTAGAATTACTAAACGCCCTTTTTGGGCCGAGATTTGTGAACGCTTTCGCGGTTTGTGTGTGTGTATTTCAAACCATACGGACCTAAAAATTAGAAGTCATTCCATCTTTATTCCCTAGAGTCTTCCAAGAGTTTTTCTAAACCGCCCAATGGAGCACGTTATCATTCTTGTTAGTTTTGAGTGAATTCTCAGATATGATAATTTTTCATCAGCTTGTTCCCTGCTTTCTTCTCTAGCCCGAGCCTCGACACACTATTCTAGCTAGACATGGGTCCTGCTCAGAACACCTTGATGACCAAATGGATCTACTGCACCATCGAATCTCAAACTTTAACTGCCAAAACTATTGTTTTTCATCTTGTAGTCCCTTTTAGAATTACTAAAGTCCTTTTTGGGTTTAGATTTTAACACTTTCTCCGGTTTGTGTGCAAGTATTTCAAATAATTTTTTTGAATTTTTTGCTCCAGATCTTAAAAGCCCCGTAACTTTTTTTTTCTCATTAGGCTTTTGAGGATTTTGAAAACGCTTAACGAGGATTTTGAGGATTTTCTCGTTAGTTCTGAGTGAATTGCCTCGTATGATAATTCTATCATCAGTTTATTCCCTGCTTTCTTCTCTTGCCCGAGCCTCACACACTATTCTAGCTAGACATGGTTGTGGCTCAGAACACCGATGACCAAACGGATCTACTGCACCATCGAATCTCAAACTTTAACTCGCCAAAACTATTGTTTTTCATCCTGTAGTCCCATTTAGAATTACTAAACGCCCTTTTTGGGCCGAGATTTGTGAACGCTTTCATGCGTTTGTGTGCAAGTATTTCAAACCATACGGACCTAAAAATTAGAAGTCATTCCATCTTTATTCCCTAGAGTCTTCCAAGAGTTTTTCTAAACCGCCCAATGGAGCACGTTATCATTCTTGTTAGTTTTGAGTGAATTCTCAGATGATAATTTTTCATCAGCTTGTTCCCTGCTTTCTTCTAGCCCGAGCCTCGACACACTATTCTAGCTAGACATGGGTCCTGCTCAGAACACCTGATGACCAAATGGATCTACTGCACCATCGAATCTCAAACTTTAACTCGCCAAAACTATTGTTTTTCATCTTGTAGTCCCTTTTAGAATTACTAAAGTCCTTTTTGGGTTAGATTTTAACACTTTCTCCGGTTTGTGTGCAAGTATTTCAAATAATTTTTTTGAATTTTTTGCTCCAGATCTTAAAAGCCCCGTAACTTTTTTTTTCTCATAGGCTTTTGAGGATTTTGAAAACGCTTAACGAGGATTTTGAGGATTTTCTGTTAGTCGAGAGTGAATTGCCTCGTATGATAATTCTATCATCAGCTTATTCCCTGCTTTCTTCTCTTGCCCGAGCCTCGACACACTATTCTAGCTAGACATGGTTGTGGCTCAGAACACCGATGACCAAACGGATCTACTGCACCATCGAATCTCAAACTTTAACTGCCAAAACTATTGTTTTTCATCCTGTAGTCCCATTTAGAATTACTAAACGCCCTTTTTGGGCCGAGATTTCAGAACGCTTTCAGAACGCTGCGGTTTGTGTGCAAGTATTTCAAACCATACGGACCTAAAAATTAGAAGTCATTCCATCTTTATTCCCTAGAGTCTTCCAAGAGTTTTTCTAAACCGCCCAATGGAGCACGTTATCATTCTTGTTAGTTTTGAGTGAATTCTCTCAGATGATAATTTTTCATCAGCTTGTTCCCTGCTTTCTTCTCTAGCCCGAGCCCGACACACTATTCTAGCTAGACATGGGTCCTGCTCAGAACACCGATGACCAAATGGATCTACTGCACCATCGAATCTCAAACTTTAACTCGCCAAAACTATTGTTTTTCATCTTGTAGTCCCTTTTAGAATTACTAAAGTCCTTTTTGGGTGAGATTTTAACACTTTCTCCGGTTTGTGTGCAAGTATTTCAAATAATTTTTTTGAATTTTTTGCTCTCCAGATCTTAAAAGCCCCGTAACTTTTTTTTTCTCATTAGGCTTTTGAGGATTTTGAAAACGCTTAACGAGGATTTTGAGGATTTTCTGTTAGTTCTGAGTGAATTGCCTCGTATGATAATTCTATCATCAGCTTATTCCCTGCTTTCTTCTCTTGCCCGAGCCTCGACACACTATTCTAGCTAGACATGGTTGTGGCTCAGAACACCGATGACCAAACGGATCTACTGCACCATCGAATCTCAAACTTTAACTGCCAAAACTATTGTTTTTCATCCTGTAGTCCCATTTAGAATTACTAAACGCCCTTTTTGGGCCGAGATTTGTGAACGCTTTCGCGGTTTGTGTGCAAGTATTTCAAACCATACGGACCTAAAAATTAGAAGTCATTCCATCTTTATTCCCTAGAGTCTTCCAAGAGTTTTTCTAAACCGCCCAATGGAGCACGTTATCATTCTTGTTAGTTTTGAGTGAATTCTCAGATGATAATTTTTCATCAGCTTGTTCCCTGCTTTCTTCTCTAGCCCGAGCCTCGACACACTATTCTAGCTAGACATGGGTCCTGCTCAGAACACCGATGACCAAATGGATCTACTGCACCATCGAATCTCAAACTTTAACTGCCAAAACTATTGTTTTTCATCTTGTAGTCCCTTTTAGAATTACTAAAGTCCTTTTTGGGTGAGATTTTAACACTTTCTCCGGTTTGTGTGCAAGTATTTCAAATAATTTTTTTGAATTTTTTGCTCCAGATCTTAAAAGCCCCGTAATTTTTTTTTTTTTCATAGGCTTTTGAGGATTTTGAAAACGCTTAACGAGGATTTTGAGGATTTTCTCGTTAGTTCTGAGTGAATTGCCTCGTATGATAATTCTATCATCAGCTTATTCCCTGCTTTTCTCTTGCCCGAGCCTCGACACACTATTCTAGCTAGACATGGTTGTGGCTCAGAACACCGATGACCAAACGGATCTACTGCACCATCGAATCTCAAACTTTAACTCGCCAAAACTATTGTTTTTCATCCTGTAGTCCCATTTAGAATTACTAAACGCCCTTTTTGGGCCGAGATTTCAGTGAACGCTTTCGTTTGTGTGCAAGTATTTCAAACCATACGGACCTAAAAATTAGAAGTCATTCCATCTTTATTCCCTAGAGTCTTCCAAGAGTTTTTCAAACGCCCAATGGAGCACGTTATCATTCTTGTTAGTTTTGAGTGAATTCTCAGATGATAATTTTTCATCAGCTTGTTCCCTGCTTTCTTCTAGCCCGAGCCTCGACACACTATTCTAGCTAGACATGGGTCTGGCTCAGAACACCTGATGACCAAATGGATCTACTGCACCATCGAATCTCAAACTTTAACTCGCCAAAACTATTGTTTTTCATCTTGTAGTCCCTTTTAGAATTACTAAAGTCCTTTTTGGGTTTAGATTTTAACACTTTCTCCGGTTTGTGTGCAAGTATTTCAAATAATTTTTTTGAATTTTTTGCTCCAGATCTTAAAAGCCCCGTAACTTTTTTTTTCTCATAGGCTTTTGAGGATTTTGAAAACGCTTAACGAGGATTTTGAGGATTTTCTCGTTAGTTCTGAGTGAATTGCCTCGTATGATAATTCTATCATCAGTTTATTCCCTGCTTTCTTCTTTGCCCGAGCCTCGACACACTATTCTAGCTAGACATGGTTGTGGCTCAGAACACCGATGACCAAACGGATCTACTGCACCATCGAATCTCAAACTTTAACTCGCCAAAACTATTGTTTTTCATCCTGTAGTCCCATTTAGAATTACTAAACGCCCTTTTTGGGCCGAGATTTCCAGTGAACGCTTTCGCGGTTTGTGTGCAAGTATTTCAAACCATACGGACCTAAAAATTAGAAGTCATTCCATCTTTATTCCCTAGAGTCTTCCAAGAGTTTTTCTAAACCGCCCAATGGAGCACGTTATCATTCTTGTTAGTTTTGAGTGAATTCTCAGATGATAATTTTTCATCAGCTTGTTCCCTGCTTTCTTCTTCTAGCCCGAGCCTCGACACACTATTCTAGCTAGACATGGGTCCTGCTCAGAACACCTGATGACCAAATGGATCTACTGCACCATCGAATCTCAAACTTTAACTCGCCAAAACTATTGTTTTTCATCTTGTAGTCCCTTTAGAATTACTAAAGTCCTTTTTGGGTTTAGATTTTAACACTTTCTCCGGTTTGTGTGCAAGTATTTCAAATAATTTTTTTGAATTTTTTGCTCCAGATCTTAAAAGCCCCGTAACTTTTTTTTCTCTCATAGGCTTTTGAGGATTTTGAAAACGCTTAACGAGGATTTTGAGGATTTTCTCGTTAGTTCTGAGTGAATTGCCTCGTATGATAATTCTATCATCAGCTTATTCCCTGCTTTCTCTTGCCCGAGCCCCCCACACTATTCTAGCTAGACATGGTTGTGGCTCAGAACACCGATGACCAAACGGATCTACTGCACCATCGAATCTCAAACTTTAACTCGCCAAAACTATTGTTTTTCATCCCAGAGTCCCATTTAGAATTACTAAACGCCCTTTTTGGGCCGAGATTTCAGAACGCTTTCATGTGTTTGTGTGCAAGTATTTCAAACCATACGGACCTAAAAATTAGAAGTCATTCCATCTTTATTCCCTAGAGTCTTCCAAGAGTTTTTCTAAACCGCCCAATGGAGCACGTTATCATTCTTGTTAGTTTTGAGTGAATTCTCAGTATGATAATTTTTCATCAGCTTGTTCCCTGCTTTCTTCTAGCCCGAGCCTCGACACACTATTCTAGCTAGACATGGGTCCTGCTCAGAACACCTGATGACCAAATGGATCTACTACTGCACCATCGAATCTCAAACTTTAATCGCCAAAACTATTGTTTTTCATCTTGTAGTCCCTTTAGAATTACTAAAGTCCTTTTTGGGCGAGATTTTAACACTTTCTCCGGTTTGTGTGCAAGTATTTCAAATAATTTTTTTGAATTTTTTGCTCTCCAGATCTTAAAAGCCCCGTAACTTTTTTTTTCATAGGCTTTTGAGGATTTTGAAAACGCTTAACGAGGATTTTGAGGATTTTCTCGTTAGTTCTGAGTGAATTGCCTCGTATGATAATTCTATCATCAGCTTATTCCCTGCTTTCTTTGCCCGAGCCTCGACACACTATTCTAGCTAGACATGGTTGTGGCTCAGAACACCCGATGACCAAACGGATCTACTGCACCATCGAATCTCAAACTTTAACGCCAAAACTATTGTTTTTCATCCTGTAGTCCCATTTAGAATTACTAAACGCCCTTTTTGGGCCGAGATTTCAGAACGCTTTCGCGGTTTGTGTGTGCAGTATTTCAAACCATACGGAACCTAAAAATTAGAAGTCATTCCATCTTTATTCCCTAGAGTCTTCCAGAGTCTTCCAAGAGTTTTTAAACCGCCCAATGGAGCACGTTATCATTCTTGTTAGTTTTGAGTGAATTCTCAGATGATAATTTTTCATCAGCTTGTTCCCTGCTTTCTTCTCTAGCCCGAGCCTCGACACACTATTCTAGCTAGACATGGGTCCTGCTCAGAACACCGATGACCAAATGGATCTACTGCACCATCGAATCTCAAACTTTAACTGCCAAAACTATTGTTTTTCATCTTGTAGTCCCTTTTAGAATTACTAAAGTCCTTTTTGGGTTTAGATTTTAACACTTTCTCCGGTTTGTGTGCAAGTATTTCAAATAATTTTTTTGAATTTTTTGCTCCCAGATCTTAAAAGCCCTGTAAATTTTTTTTTTCATAGGCTTTTGAGGATTTTGAAAACGCTTAACGAGGATTTTGAGGATTTTCTGTTAGTTCTGAGTGAATTGCCTCGTATGATAATTCTATCATCAGCTTATTCCCTGCTTTCTTCTCTTGCCCGAGCCTCGACACACTATTCTAGCTAGACATGGTTGTGGCTCAGAACACCGATGACCAAACGGATCTACTGCACCATCGAATCTCAAACTTTAACTCGCCAAAACTATTGTTTTTCATCCCGTAGTCCCATTTAGAATTACTAAACGCCCTTTTTGGGCCGAGATTTGTGAACGCTTTCATGCGGTTTGTGTGCAAGTATTTCAAACCATACGGACCTAAAAATTAGAAGTCATTCCATCTTTATTCCCTAGAGTCTTCCAAGAGTTTTTCTAAACCGCCCAATGGAGCACGTTATCATTCTTGTTAGTTTTGAGTGAATTCTCTGTATGATAATTTTTCATCAGCTTGTTCCCTGCTTTTTCTAGCCCGAGCCTCGACACACTATTCTAGCTAGACATGGGTCCTGCTCAGAACACCACGATGACCAAATGGATCTACTGCACCATCGAATCTCAAACTTTAACTCGCCAAAACTATTGTTTTTCATCTTGTAGTCCCTTTTAGAATTACTAAAGTCCTTTTTGGGTTTAGATTTTAACACTTTCTCCGGTTTGTGTGCAAGTATTTCAAATAATTTTTTTGAATTTTTTGCTCTCCAGATCTTAAAAGCCCCGTAACTTTTTTTTTCTCATTAGGCTTTTGAGGATTTTGAAAACGCTTAACGAGGATTTTGAGGATTTTCTCGTTAGTTCTGAGTGAATTGCCTCGTATGATAATTCTATCATCAGCTTATTCCCTGCTTTTCTCTTGCCCGAGCCTCGACACACTATTCTAGCTAGACATGGTTGTGGCTCAGAACACCGATGACCAAACGGATCTACTGCACCATCGAATCTCAAACTTTAACTCGCCAAAACTATTGTTTTTCATCCTGTAGTCCCATTTAGAATTACTAAACGCCCTTTTTTGGGCCGAGATTTCAGTGAACGCTTTCGCGGTTTGTGTGTGTATTTCAAACCATACGGACCTAAAAATTAGAAGTCATTCCATCTTTATTCCCTAGAGTCTTCCAAGAGTTTTTCTAAACCGCCCAATGGAGCACGTTATCATTCTTGTTAGTTTTGAGTGAATTCTCAGATGATAATTTTTCATCAGCTTGTTCCCTGCTTTCTTCTAGCCCGAGCCTCGACACACTATTCTAGCTAGACATGGGTCCTGCTCAGAACACCTGATGACCAAATGGATCTACTGCACCATCGAATCTCAAACTTTAACTGCCAAAACTATTGTTTTTCATCTTGTAGTCCCTTTAGAATTACTAAAGTCCTTTTTGGGTTTAGATTTTAACACTTTCTCCGGTTTGTGTGCAAGTATTTCAAATAATTTTTTTGAATTTTTTGCTCCAGATCTTAAAAGCCCCGTAACTTTTTTTTTTCATTAGGCTTTTGAGGATTTTGAAAACGCTTAACGAGGATTTTGAGGATTTTCTGTTAGTTCTGAGTGAATTGCCTCGTATGATAATTCTATCATCAGCTTATTCCCTGCTTTCTTCTTGCCCGAGCCTCGACACACTATTCTAGCTAGACATGGTTGTGGCTCAGAACACCGATGACCAAACGGATCTACTGCACCATCGAATCTCAAACTTTAACTCGCCAAAACTATTGTTTTTCATCCTGTAGTCCCATTTAGAATTACTAAACGCCCTTTTTGGGCCGAGATTTCAGTGAACGCTTTCAGTGGTTTGTGTGCAAGTATTTCAAACCATACGGACCTAAAAATTAGAAGTCATTCCATCTTTATTCCCTAGAGTCTTCCAAGAGTTTTCTAAACCGCCCAATGGAGCACGTTATCATTCTTGTTAGTTTTGAGTGAATTCTCTGATGATAATTTTTCATCAGCTTGTTCCCTGCTTTCTTCTAGCCCGAGCCTCGACACACTATTCTAGCTAGACATGGGTCCTGCTCAGAACACCTGATGACCAAATGGATCTACTGCACCATCGAATCTCAAACTTAATCGCCTCAAACTTTAACTGCCAAAACTATTGTTTTTCATCTTGTAGTCCCTTTAGAATTACTAAAGTCCTTTTTAATGAGATTTTAACACTTTCTCCGGTTTGTGCAAGTATTTCAAATAATTTTTTTGAATTTTTTGCTCTCCAGATCTTAAAAGCCCCGTAACTTTTTTTTTCTCATAGGCTTTTGAGGATTTTGAAAACGCTTAACGAGGATTTTGAGGATTTTCTCGTTAGTTCTGAGTGAATTGCCTCGTATGATAATTCTATCATCAGCTTATTCCCTGCTTTTCTCTTGCCCGAGCCTCGACACACTATTCTAGCTAGACATGGTTGTGGCTCAGAACACCGATGACCAAACGGATCTACTGCACCATCGAATCTCAAACTTTAACTGCCAAAACTATTGTTTTTCATCCTGTAGTCCCATTTAGAATTACTAAACGCCCTTTTTGGGCCGAGATTTCAAGGAACGCTTTCGCGTTTTGTGTGCAAGTATTTCAAACCATACGGACCTAAAAATTAGAAGTCATTCCATCTTTATTCCCTAGAGTCTTCCAAGAGTTTTTCTAAACCGCCCAATGGAGCACGTTATCATTCTTGTTAGTTTTGAGTGAATTCTCTCATGATAATTTTTCATCAGCTTGTTCCCTGCTTTTCTTCTAGCCCGAGCCTCGACACACTATTCTAGCTAGACATGGGTCCTGCTCAGAACACCTGATGACCAAATGGATCTACTGCACCATCGAATCTCAAACTTTAACTCGCCAAAACTATTGTTTTTCATCTTGTAGTCCCTTTAGAATTACTAAAGTCCTTTTTGGGTTGAGATTTTAACACTTTCTCCGGTTTGTGTGCAAGTATTTCAAATAATTTTTTTGAATTTTTTGCTCTCCAGATCTTAAAAGCCCCGTAACTTTTTTTTCTCATAGGCTTTTGAGGATTTTGAAAACGCTTAACGAGGATTTTGAGGATTTTCTCTTAACGTTTTGAGTTTTCTGTTAGTTCTGAGTGAATTTCTCGTATGATAATTCTATCATCAGCTTATTCCCTGCTTTCTTCTTGCCCGAGCCTCGACACACTATTCTAGCTAGACATGGTTGTGGCTCAGAACACCGATGACCAAACGGATCTACTGCACCATCGAATCTCAAACTTTAACTGCCAAAACTATTGTTTTTCATCCTGTAGTCCCATTTAGAATTACTAAACGCCCTTTTTGGGCCGAGATTTGTGAACGCTTTCGCGGTTTTTGTGTGTATTTCAAACCATACGGACCTAAAAATTAGAAGTCATTCCATCTTTATTCCCTAGAGTCTTCCAAGAGTTTTTCTAAACCGCCCAATGGAGCACGTTATCATTCTTGTTAGTTTTGAGTGAATTCTCTCATGATAATTTTTCATCAGCTTGTTCCCTGCTTTTCTCTAGCCCGAGCCCGAGCACACACTATTCTAGCTAGACATGGGTCCGCTCAGAACACCTCTAGCTGACCAAATGGATCTACTGCACCATCGAATCTCAAACTTTAACTCGCCAAAACTATTGTTTTTCATCTTGTAGTCCCTTTTAGAATTACTAAAGTCCTTTTTGGGAGAGATTTTAACACTTTCTCCGGTTTGTGTGCAAGTATTTCAAATAATTTTTTTGAATTTTTTGCTCTCAGATCTTAAAAGCCCCGTAACTTTTTTTTTCATAGGCTTTTGAGGATTTTGAAAACGCTTAACGAGGATTTTGAGGATTTTCTTAGTTCTGAGTGAATTGCCTCGTATGATAATTCTATCATCAGTTTATTCCCTGCTTTCTTCTCTTGCCCGAGCCTCGACACACTATTCTAGCTAGACATGGTTGTGGCTCAGAACACCGATGACCAAACGGATCTACTGACCAAACGCACCATCGAATCTCAAACTTTAACTCGCCAAAACTATTGTTTTTCATCCTGTAGTCCCATTTAGAATTACTAAACGCCCTTTTTGGGCCGAGATTTCAGAACGCTTTCGAACGCTGGTTTGTGTGCAAGTATTTCAAACCATACGGACCTAAAAATTAGAAGTCATTCCATCTTTATTCCCTAGAGTCTTCCAAGAGTTTTTCAAACCGCCCAATGGAGCACGTTATCATTCTTGTTAGTTTTGAGTGAATTCTCAGATGATAATTTTTCATCAGCTTGTTCCCTGCTTTCTTCTCTAGCCCGAGCCCGACACACACACTATTCTAGCTAGACATGGGTCCTGCTCAGAACACCTGATGACCAAATGGATCTACTGCACCATCGAATCTCAAACTTTAACTCGCCAAAACTATTGTTTTTCATCTTGTAGTCCCTTTTAGAATTACTAAAGTCCTTTTTGGGTTGAGATTTTAACACTTTCTCCGGTTTGTGTGCAAGTATTTCAAATAATTTTTTTGAATTTTTTGCTCTCCAGATCTTAAAAGCCCCGTAACTTTTTTTTTCTCATTAGGCTTTTGAGGATTTTGAAAACGCTTAACGAGGATTTTGAGGATTTTCTTTTCGTTAGTTCTGAGTGAATTGCCTCGTATGATAATTCTATCATCAGCTTATTCCCTGCTTTTCTCTTGCCCGAGCCTCGACACACTATTCTAGCTAGACATGGTTGTGGCTCAGAACACCCGATGACCAAACGGATCTACTGCACCATCGAATCTCAAACTTTAACTCGCCAAAACTATTGTTTTTCATCCTGTAGTCCCATTTAGAATTACTAAACGCCCTTTTTGGGCCGAGATTTCAGTGAACGCTTTCATGTTTGTGTGCAAGTATTTCAAACCATACGGACCTAAAAATTAGAAGTCATTCCATCTTTATTCCCTAGAGTCTTCCAAGAGTTTTTCTAAACCGCCCAATGGAGCACGTTATCATTCTTGTTAGTTTTGAGTGAATTCTCTGATGATAATTTTTCATCAGCTTGTTCCCTGCTTTTCTCTAGCCCGAGCCTCGACACACTATTCTAGCTAGACATGGGTCTGCTCAGAACACCTGATGACCAAATGGATCTACTGCACCATCGAATCTCAAACTTTAACTCGCCAAAACTATTGTTTTTCATCTTGTAGTCCCTTTTAGAATTACTAAAGTCCTTTTTGGGTGAGATTTTAACACTTTCTCCGGTTTGTGTGCAAGTATTTCAAATAATTTTTTTGAATTTTTTGCTCTCCAGATCTTAAAAGCCCCGTAACTTTTTTTTCTCATAGGCTTTTGAGGATTTTGAAAACGCTTAACGAGGATTTTGAGGATTTTCTCGTTAGTTCTGAGTGAATTGCCTCGTATGATAATTCTATCATCAGCTTATTCCCTGCTTTTCTTCTTTGCCGAGCCTCGACACACTATTCTAGCTAGACATGGTTGTGGCTCAGAACACCGATGACCAAACGGATCTACTGCACCATCGAATCTCAAACTTTAACTCGCCAAAACTATTGTTTTTCATCCTGTAGTCCCATTTAGAATTACTAAACGCCCTTTTTTTTTCAATCCCATTTAGATTTGTGAACGCTTTCAACGCGTGTTTGTGTGCAAGTATTTCAAACCATACGGACCTAAAAATTAGAAGTCATTCCATCTTTATTCCCTAGAGTCTTCCAAGAGTTTTTCTAAACCGCCCAATGGAGCACGTTATCATTCTTGTTAGTTTTGAGTGAATTCTCAGATGATAATTTTTCATCAGCTTGTTCCCTGCTTTTCTAGCCCGAGCCTCGACACACTATTCTAGCTAGACATGGGTCCTGCTCAGAACACCGATGACCAAATGGATCTACTGCACCATCGAATCTCAAACTTTAACTGCCAAAACTATTGTTTTTCATCTTGTAGTCCCTTTTAGAATTACTAAAGTCCTTTTTGGGTTTAGATTTTAACACTTTCTCCGGTTTGTGTGCAAGTATTTCAAATAATTTTTTTGAATTTTTTGCTCTCCAGATCTTAAAAGCCCCGTAACTTTTTTTTTCTCATTAGGCTTTTGAGGATTTTGAAAACGCTTAACGAGGATTTTGAGGATTTTCTCGTTAGTTCTGAGTGAATTGCCTCGTATGATAATTCTATCATCAGCTTATTCCCTGCTTTCTTCTCTTGCCCGAGCCTCGACACACTATTCTAGCTAGACATGGTTGTGGCTCAGAACACCGATGACCAAACGGATCTACTGCACCATCGAATCTCAAACTTTAACTCGCCAAAACTATTGTTTTTCATCCTGTAGTCCCATTTAGAATTACTAAACGCCCTTTTTGGGCCGAGATTTCAGAACGCTTTCATGTTTTGTGTGTATTTCAAACCATACGGACCTAAAAATTAGAAGTCATTCCATCTTTATTCCCTAGAGTCTTCCAAGAGTTTTTCTAAACCGCCCAATGGAGCACGTTATCATTCTTGTTAGTTTTGAGTGAATTCTCAGATGATAATTTTTCATCAGCTTGTTCCCTGCTTTCTTCTCTAGCCCGAGCCTCGACACACTATTCTAGCTAGACATGGGTCCTGCTCAGAACACCTGATGACCAAATGGATCTACTGCACCATCGAATCTCAAACTTTAACTCGCCAAAACTATTGTTTTTCATCTTGTAGTCCCTTTTAGAATTACTAAAGTCCTTTTTGGGTTAGATTTTAACACTTTCTCCGGTTTGTGCAAGTATTTCAAATAATTTTTTTGAATTTTTTGCTCCAGATCTTAAAAGCCCCGTGAACTTTTTTTTTCTCATTAGGCTTTTGAGGATTTTGAAAACGCTTAACGAGGATTTTGAGGATTTTCTCGTTAGTTCTGAGTGAATTGCCTCGTATGATAATTCTATCATCAGTTTATTCCCTGCTTTCTTCTTTGCCCGAGCCTCGACACACTATTCTAGCTAGACATGGTTGTGGCTCAGAACACCTCGATGACCAAACGGATCTACTGCACCATCGAATCTCAAACTTTAACTGCCAAAACTATTGTTTTTCATCCTGTAGTCCCATTTAGAATTACTAAACGCCCTTTTTGGGCCGAGATTTCAGAACGCTTTCGCGGTTTGTGTGCAAGTATTTCAAACCATACGGACCTAAAAATTAGAAGTCATTCCATCTTTATTCCCTAGAGTCTTCCAAGAGTTTTTCTAAACCGCCCAATGGAGCACGTTATCATTCTTGTTAGTTTTGAGTGAATTCTCTGTATGATAATTTTTCATCAGCTTGTTCCCTGCTTTCTTCTAGCCCGAGCCTCGACACACTATTCTAGCTAGACATGGGTCCTGCTCAGAACACCGATGACCAAATGGATCTACTGCACCATCGAATCTCAAACTTTAACTCGCCAAAACTATTGTTTTTCATCTTGTAGTCCCTTTTAGAATTACTAAAGTCCTTTTTGGGTTTAGATTTTAACACTTTCTCCGGTTTGTGTGCAAGTATTTCAAATAATTTTTTTTTGAATTTTTTGCTCTCCATCTTAAAAAAGCCCTAACTTTTTTTTTCTCAGGCTTTTGAGGATTTTGAAAACGCTTAACGAGGATTTTGAGGATTTTCTCGTTAGTTCTGAGTGAATTGCCTCGTATGATAATTCTATCATCAGCTTATTCCCTGCTTTTCTCTCTGCCCGAGCCTCGACACACTATTCTAGCTAGACATGGTTGTGGCTCAGAACACCGATGACCAAACGGATCTACTGCACCATCGAATCTCAAACTTTAACTGCCAAAACTATTGTTTTTCATCCTGTAGTCCCATTTAGAATTACTAAACGCCCTTTTTGGCCGAGATTTGTGAACGCTTTCATGCGGTTTGTGTGCAAGTATTTCAAACCATACGGACCTAAAAATTAGAAGTCATTCCATCTTTATTCCCTAGAGTCTTCCAAGAGTTTTTCTAAACCGCCCAATGGAGCACGTTATCATTCTTGTTAGTTTTGAGTGAATTCTCTCAGATGATAATTTTTCATCAGCTTGTTCCCTGCTTTCTTCTAGCCCGAGAGCCTCGACACACTATTCTAGCTAGACATGGGTCCTGCTCTCAACACCGATGACCAAATGGATCTACTGCACCATCGAATCTCAAACTTTAACTCGCCAAAACTATTGTTTTTCATCTTGTAGTCCCTTTTAGAATTACTAAAGTCCTTTTTGGGTGAGATTTTAACACTTTCTCCGGTTTGTGTGCAAGTATTTCAAATAATTTTTTTGAATTTTTTGCTCTCCAGATCTTAAAAGCCCCGTAAATTTTTTTTTTTCTTAGGCTTTTGAGGATTTTGAAAACGCTTAACGAGGATTTTGAGGATTTTCTCGTTAGTTCTGAGTGAATTGCCTCGTATGATAATTCTATCATCAGCTTATTCCCTGCTTTCTTCTCTTGCCCGAGCCTCGACACACTATTCTAGCTAGACATGGTTGTGGCTCAGAACACCGATGACCAAACGGATCTACTGCACCATCGAATCTCAAACTTTAACTCGCCAAAACTATTGTTTTTCATCCCAGTAGTCCCATTTAGAATTACTAAACGCCCTTTTTGGGCCGAGATTTGTGAACGCTTTCGCGTTTTGTGTGCAAGTATTTCAAACCACTACGGACCTAAAAAATTAGAAGTCATTCCATCTTTATTCCCTAGAGTCTTCCAAGAGTTTTTCTAAACCGCCCAATGGAGCACGTTATCATTCTTGTTAGTTTTGAGTGAATTCTCAGATGATAATTTTTCATCAGCTTGTTCCCTGCTTTTTCTAGCCCGAGCCTCGACACACTATTCTAGCTAGACATGGGTCCTGCTCAGAACACCTGATGACCAAATGGATCTACTGCACCATCGAATCTCAAACTTTAACTCGCCAAAACTATTGTTTTTCATCTTGTAGTCCCTTTTAGAATTACTAAAGTCCTTTTTGGGTGAGATTTTAACACTTTCTCCGGTTTGTGTGCAAGTATTTCAAATAATTTTTTTGAATTTTTTGCTCTCCAGATCTTAAAAGCCCCGAAACTTTTTTTTTCTTAGGCTTTTGAGGATTTTGAAAACGCTTAACGAGGATTTTGAGGATTTTCTCGTTAGTTCTGAGTGAATTGCCTCGTATGATAATTCTATCATCAGCTTATTCCCTGCTTTTCTCTTTGCCCGAGCCTCGACACACTATTCTAGCTAGACATGGTTGTGGCTCAGAACACCGATGACCAAACGGATCTACTGCACCATCGAATCTCAAACTTTAACTCGCCAAAACTATTGTTTTTCATCCTGTAGTCCCATTTAGAATTACTAAACGCCCTTTTTGGGCCGAGATTTCAGTGAACGCTTTCATGCGGTTTGTGTGCAAGTATTTCAAACCATACGGACCTAAAAATTAGAAGTCATTCCATCTTTATTCCCTAGAGTCTTCCAAGAGTTTTTCTAAACCGCCCAATGGAGCACGTTATCATTCTTGTTAGTTTTGAGTGAATTCTCTCAGATGATAATTTTTCATCAGCTTGTTCCCTGCTTTTTCTCTAGCCCGAGCCTCGACACACTATTCTAGCTAGACATGGGTCCTGCTCAGAACACCGATGACCAAATGGATCTACGGCACCATCGAATCTCAAACTTTAACTCGCCAAAACTATTGTTTTTCATCTTGTAGTCCCTTTTAGAATTACTAAAGTCCTTTTTGGGTTTAGATTTTAACACTTTCTCCGGTTTGTGTGCAAGTATTTCAAATAATTTTTTTGAATTTTTTGCTCTCCAGATCTTAAAAGCCCCGTAACTTTTTTTTTCTCATTAGGCTTTTGAGGATTTTGAAAACGCTTAACGAGGATTTTGAGGATTTTCTCGTTAGTTCTGAGTGAATTGCCTCGTATGATAATTCTATCATCAGCTTATTCCCTGCTTTTCTCTTGCCCGAGCCTCGACACACTATTCTAGCTAGACATGGTTGTGGCTCAGAACACCTGATGACCAAACGGATCTACTGCACCATCGAATCTCAAACTTTAACTCGCCAAAACTATTGTTTTTCATCCCAGTAGTCCCATTTAGAATTACTAAACGCCCTTTTTGGGCCGAGATTTGTGAACGCTTTCGGCGGTTTGTGTGCAAGTATTTCAAACCATACGGACCTAAAAATTAGAAGTCATTCCATCTTTATTCCCTAGAGTCTTCCAAGAGTTTTTCTAAACCGCCCAATGGAGCACGTTATCATTCTTGTTAGTTTTGAGTGAATTCTCAGATGATAATTTTTCATCAGCTTGTTCCCTGCTTTCTTCTCTAGCCCGAGCCTCGACACACTATTCTAGCTAGACATGGGTCTGCTCAGAACACCTGATGACCAAATGGATCTACTGCACCATCGAATCTCAAACTTTAACTCGCAAAACTATTGTTTTTCATCTTGTAGTCCCTTTTAGAATTACTAAAGTCCTTTTTGGGTTTAGATTTTAACACTTTCTCCGGTTTGTGCAAGTATTTCAAATAATTTTTTTGAATTTTTTGCTCTCCAGATCTTAAAAGCCCCGTAAATTTTTTTTTTTTGCTCTCATTAGGCTTTTGAGGATTTTGAAAACGCTTAACGAGGATTTTGAGGATTTTCTCGTTAGTTCTGAGTGAATTGCCTCGTATGATAATTCTATCATCAGCTTATTCCCTGCTTTTCTCTTGCCCGAGCCTCGACACACTATTCTAGCTAGACATGGTTGTGGCTCAGAACACCGATGACCAAACGGATCTACTGCACCATCGAATCTCAAACTTTAACTGCCAAAACTATTGTTTTTCATCCCAGTAGTCCCATTTAGAATTACTAAACGCCCTTTTTTGGGCCGAGATTTGTGAACGCTTTCATGTTTGTGTGCAAGTATTTCAAACCATACGGACCTAAAAATTAGAAGTCATTCCATCTTTATTCCCTAGAGTCTTCCAAGAGTTTTTCTAAACCGCCCAATGGAGCACGTTATCATTCTTGTTAGTTTTGAGTGAATTCTCTATGATAATTTTTCATCAGCTTGTTCCCTGCTTTTTTCTAGCCTGAGCCTCGACACACTATTCTAGCTAGACATGGGTCCGCTCAGAACACCTGATGACCAAATGGATCTACTGCCATCGATCGAATCTCAAACTTTAACTCGCCAAAACTATTGTTTTTCATCTTGTAGTCCCTTTTAGAATTACTAAAGTCCTTTTTGGGCGAGATTTTAACACTTTCTCCGGTTTGTGTGCAAGTATTTCAAATAATTTTTTTGAATTTTTTGCTCTCCAGATCTTAAAAGCCCTGTAACTTTTTTTTTTCTTAGGCTTTTGAGGATTTTGAAAACGCTTAACGAGGATTTTGAGGATTTTCTCGTTAGTTCTGAGTGAATTGCCTCGTATGATAATTCTATCATCAGTTTATTCCCTGCTTTTCTCTTGCCCGAGCCCGACACACACTATTCTAGCTAGACATGGTTGTGGCTCAGAACACCTGATGACCAAACGGATCTACTGCACCATCGAATCTCAAACTTTAACTCGCCAAAACTATTGTTTTTCATCCTGTAGTCCCATTTAGAATTACTAAACGCCCTTTTTGGGCCGAGATTTGTGAACGCTTTCGTATGTTTGTGTGCAAGTATTTCAAACCATACGGACCTAAAAATTAGAAGTCATTCCATCTTTATTCCCTAGAGTCTTCCAAGAGTTTTTCTAAACCGCCCAATGGAGCACGTTATCATTCTTGTTAGTTTTGAGTGAATTCTCAGATGATAATTTTTCATCAGCTTGTTCCCTGCTTTTCTCTAGCCCGAGCCTCGACACACTATTCTAGCTAGACATGGGTCCTGCTCAGAACACCTGATGACCAAATGGATCTACTGCACCATCGAATCTCAAACTTTAACTGCCAAAACTATTGTTTTTCATCTTGTAGTCCCTTTTAGAATTACTAAAGTCCTTTTTGGGTGATTTTAACACTTTCTCCGGTTTGTGTGCAAGTATTTCAAATAATTTTTTTGAATTTTTTGCTCTCCAGATCTTAAAAGCCCCGTAACTTTTTTTTTCTTAGGCTTTTGAGGATTTTGAAAACGCTTAACGAGGATTTTGAGGATTTTCTCGTTAGTTCTGAGTGAATTGCCTCGTATGATAATTCTATCATCAGTTTATTCCCTGCTTTCTTCTCTTGCCCGAGCCTCGACACACTATTCTAGCTAGACATGGTTGTGGCTCAGAACACCGATGACCAAACGGATCTACTGCACCATCGAATCTCAAACTTTAACTGCCAAAACTATTGTTTTTCATCCTGTAGTCCCATTTAGAATTACTAAACGCCCTTTTTGGGCCGAGATTTCAGAACGCTTTCGGCGGTTTGTGCAAGTATTTCAAACCATACGGACCTAAAAATTAGAAGTCATTCCATCTTTATTCCCTAGAGTCTTCCAAGAGTTTTTCTAAACCGCCCAATGGAGCACGTTATCATTCTTGTTAGTTTTGAGTGAATTCTCTCAGATGATAATTTTTCATCAGCTTGTTCCCTGCTTTCTCTAGCCCGAGCCCGACACACTATTCTAGCTAGACATGGGTCCTGCTCAGAACACCGATGACCAAATGGATCTACTACTGCACCATCGAATCTCAAACTTTAACTCGCCAAAACTATTGTTTTTCATCTTGTAGTCCCTTTTAGAATTACTAAAGTCCTTTTTGGGTTTAGATTTTAACACTTTCTCCGGTTTGTGTGCAAGTATTTCAAATAATTTTTTTGAATTTTTTGCTCTCCAGATCTTAAAAGCCCCGTAACTTTTTTTTCTCATTAGGCTTTTGAGGATTTTGAAAACGCTTAACGAGGATTTTGAGGATTTTCTCGTTAGTTCTGAGTGAATTGCCTCGTATGATAATTCTATCATCAGCTTATTCCCTGCTTTCTTCTCTTGCCCGAGCCTCGACACACTATTCTAGCTAGACATGGTTGTGGCTCAGAACACCGATGACCAAACGGATCTACTGCACCATCGAATCTCAAACTTTAACTCGCCAAAACTATTGTTTTTCATCCTGTAGTCCCATTTAGAATTACTAAACGCCCTTTTTGGGCCGAGATTTGTGAACGCTTTCATGCGGTTTGTGTGCAAGTATTTCAAACCATACGGACCTAAAAATTAGAAGTCATTCCATCTTTATTCCCTAGAGTCTTCCAAGAGTTTTTCTAAACCGCCCAATGGAGCACGTTATCATTCTTGTTAGTTTTGAGTGAATTCTCAGATGATAATTTTTCATCAGCTTGTTCCCTGCTTTTTCTCTAGCCCGAGCCTCGACACACTATTCTAGCTAGACATGGGTCCTGCTCAGAACACCTGATGACCAAATGGATCTACTGCACCATCGAATCTCAAACTTTAACTCGCCAAAACTATTGTTTTTCATCTTGTAGTCCCTTTTAGAATTACTAAAGTCCTTTTTGGGTTTGAGATTTTAACACTTTCTCCGGTTTGTGTGCAAGTATTTCAAATAATTTTTTTGAATTTTTTGCTCCAGATCTTAAAAGCCCCGAACTTTTTTTTTTCATTAGGCTTTTGAGGATTTTGAAAACGCTTAACGAGGATTTTGAGGATTTTCTCGTTAGTTCTGAGTGAATTGCCTCGTATGATAATTCTATCATCAGCTTATTCCCTGCTTTCTTCTCTTGCCCGAGCCTCGACACACTATTCTAGCTAGACATGGTTGTGGCTCAGAACACCGATGACCAAACGGATCTACTGCACCATCGAATCTCAAACTTTAACTGCCAAAACTATTGTTTTTCATCCCAGAGTCCCATTTAGAATTACTAAACGCCCTTTTTGGGCCGAGATTTCAGAACGCTTTCAGGCGTTTTGTGTGCAAGTATTTCAAACCATACGGACCTAAAAATTAGAAGTCATTCCATCTTTATTCCCTAGAGTCTTCCAAGAGTTTTTCTAAACCGCCCAATGGAGCACGTTATCATTCTTGTTAGTTTTGAGTGAATTCTCAGATGATAATTTTTCATCAGCTTGTTCCCTGCTTTTCTCTAGCCCGAGCCCGACACACACTATTCTAGCTAGACATGGGTCCGGCAGAACACCGATGACCAAATGGATCTACTGCACCATCGAATCTCAAACTTTAACTGCCAAAACTATTGTTTTTCATCTTGTAGTCCCTTTTAGAATTACTAAAGTCCTTTTTGGGTTTAGATTTTAACACTTTCTCCGGTTTGTGTGCAAGTATTTCAAATAATTTTTTTGAATTTTTTGCTCCAGATCTTAAAAGCCCCGTAACTTTTTTTTTTCTCATAGGCTTTTGAGGATTTTGAAAACGCTTAACGAGGATTTTGAGGATTTTCTCGTTAGTTCTGAGTGAATTGCCTCGTATGATAATTCTATCATCAGCTTATTCCCTGCTTTTCTCTTGCCCGAGCCTCGACACACTATTCTAGCTAGACATGGTTGTGGCTCAGAACACCGATGACCAAACGGATCTACTGCACCATCGAATCTCAAACTTTAACTCGCCAAAACTATTGTTTTTCATCCCAGTAGTCCCATTTAGAATTACTAAACGCCCTTTTTGGGCCGAGATTTCAGTGAACGCTTGCGGTTTGTGTGCAAGTATTTCAAACCATACGGACCTAAAAATTAGAAGTCATTCCATCTTTATTCCCTAGAGTCTTCCAAGAGTTTTTCTAAACCGCCCAATGGAGCACGTTATCATTCTTGTTAGTTTTGAGTGAATTCTCAGATGATAATTTTTCATCAGCTTGTTCCCTGCTTTCTTCTAGCCCGAGCCCGACACACACATTCTAGCTAGACATGGGTCCTGCTCAGAACACCTGATGACCAAATGGATCTACTGGCACCATCGAATCTCAAACTTTAACATCGCCAAACTTTAAAACTATTGTTTTTCATCTTGTAGTCCCTTTTAGAATTACTAAAGTCCTTTTTGGGCCGAGATTTTAACACTTTCTCCGGTTTGTGTGCAAGTATTTCAAATAATTTTTTTGAATTTTTTGCTCTCCAGATCTTAAAAGCCCCGTAAATTTTTTTTTCTCATAGGCTTTTGAGGATTTTGAAAACGCTTAACGAGGATTTTGAGGATTTTCTGTTAGTTCTGAGTGAATTGCCTCGTATGATAATTCTATCATCAGCTTATTCCCTGCTTTCTTCTCTTGCCGAGCCTCCCACACTATTCTAGCTAGACATGGTTGTGGCTCAGAACACCGATGACCAAACGGATCTACTGCACCATCGAATCTCAAACTTTAACTGCCAAAACTATTGTTTTTCATCCTGTAGTCCCATTTAGAATTACTAAACGCCCTTTTTGGGCCGAGATTTGTGAACGCTTTCATGTTTGTGTGCAAGTATTTCAAACCATACGGACCTAAAAATTAGAAGTCATTCCATCTTTATTCCCTAGAGTCTTCCAAGAGTTTTTCTAAACCGCCCAATGGAGCACGTTATCATTCTTGTTAGTTTTGAGTGAATTCTCAGTATGATAATTTTTCATCAGCTTGTTCCCTGCTTTCTTCTCTAGCCCGAGCCTCGACACACTATTCTAGCTAGACATGGGTCCTGCTCAGAACACCTGATGACCAAATGGATCTACTGCACCATCGAATCTCAAACTTTAACTCGCCAAAACTATTGTTTTTCATCTTGTAGTCCCTTTTAGAATTACTAAAGTCCTTTTTGGGTGAGATTTTAACACTTTCTCCGGTTTGTGTGCAAGTATTTCAAATAATTTTTTTGAATTTTTTGCTCCAGATCTTAAAAGCCCCGTAACTTTTTTTTTCTCATTAGGCTTTTGAGGATTTTGAAAACGCTTAACGAGGATTTTGAGGATTTTCTCGTTAGTTCTGAGTGAATTGCCTCGTATGATAATTCTATCATCAGCTTATTCCCTGCTTTTCTCTTGCCCGAGCCTCGACACACTATTCTAGCTAGACATGGTTGTGGCTCAGAACACCCGATGACCAAACGGATCTACTGCACCATCGAATCTCAAACTTTAACTGCCAAAACTATTGTTTTTCATCCTGTAGTCCCATTTAGAATTACTAAACGCCCTTTTTGGGCCGAGATTTCAGAACGCTTTCGCGGTTTGTGTGCAAGTATTTCAAACCATACGGACCTAAAAATTAGAAGTCATTCCATCTTTATTCCCTAGAGTCTTCCAAGAGTTTTTCTAAACCGCCCAATGGAGCACGTTATCATTCTTGTTAGTTTTGAGTGAATTCTCTCAGATGATAATTTTTCATCAGCTTGTTCCCTGCTTTCTTCTAGCCCGAGCCTCGACACACTATTCTAGCTAGACATGGGTCCGCTCAGAACACCTGATGACCAAATGGATCTACTGGATCTACACCATCGAATCTCAAACTTTAACTCGCCAAAACTATTGTTTTTCATCTTGTAGTCCCTTTTAGAATTACTAAAGTCCTTTTTTATGAGATTTTAACACTTTCTCCGGTTTGTGTGCAAGTATTTCAAATAATTTTTTTGAATTTTTTGCTCTCCAGATCTTAAAAGCCCCGTGAACTTTTTTTTTCTCATAGGCTTTTGAGGATTTTGAAAACGCTTAACGAGGATTTTGAGGATTTTCTCGTTAGTTCTGAGTGAATTGCCTCGTATGATAATTCTATCATCAGTTTATTCCCTGCTTTCTTCTCTCTTGCCCGAGCCTCGACACACTATTCTAGCTAGACATGGTTGTGGCTCAGAACACCGATGACCAAACGGATCTACTGCACCATCGAATCTCAAACTTTAACTCGCCAAAACTATTGTTTTTCATCCTGTAGTCCCATTTAGAATTACTAAACGCCCTTTTTTGGCCGAGATTTCAGAACGCTTTCGCGTTTTGTGTGCAAGTATTTCAAACCATACGGACCTAAAAATTAGAAGTCATTCCATCTTTATTCCCTAGAGTCTTCCAAGAGTTTTTCTAAACCGCCCAATGGAGCACGTTATCATTCTTGTTAGTTTTGAGTGAATTCTCAGATGATAATTTTTCATCAGCTTGTTCCCTGCTTTTCTCTAGCCCGAGCCTCGACACACTATTCTAGCTAGACATGGGTCCTGCTCAGAACACCTGATGACCAAATGGATCTACTGCACCATCGAATCTCAAACTTTAACTCGCCAAAACTATTGTTTTTCATCTTGTAGTCCTTTTAGAATTACTAAAGTCCTTTTTGGAGATTTTAACACTTTCTCCGGTTTGTGTGCAAGTATTTCAAATAATTTTTTTGAATTTTTTGCTCTCCAGATCTTAAAAGCCCCGTAACTTTTTTTTTCATAGGCTTTTGAGGATTTTGAAAACGCTTAACGAGGATTTTGAGGATTTTCTCGTTAGTTCTGAGTGAATTGCCTCGTATGATAATTCTATCATCAGCTTATTCCCTGCTTTTCTTCTTGCCCGAGCCTCGACACACTATTCTAGCTAGACATGGTTGTGGCTCAGAACACCTGATGACCAAACGGATCTACGGATCTACACCATCGAATCTCAAACTTTAACTGCCAAAACTATTGTTTTTCATCCTGTAGTCCCATTTAGAATTACTAAACGCCCTTTTTGGGCCGAGATTTCAGAACGCTTTCGTGTTTGTGCAAGTATTTCAAACCATACGGACCTAAAAATTAGAAGTCATTCCATCTTTATTCCCTAGAGTCTTCCAAGAGTTTTTCAAACCGCCCAATGGAGCACGTTATCATTCTTGTTAGTTTTGAGTGAATTCTCAGATGATAATTTTTCATCAGCTTGTTCCCTGCTTTCTTCTAGCCCGAGCCTCGACACACTATTCTAGCTAGACATGGGTCCTGCTCAGAACACCTGATGACCAAATGGATCTACTGCACCATCGAATCTCAAACTTTAACTCGCCAAAACTATTGTTTTTCATCTTGTAGTCCCTTTTAGAATTACTAAAGTCCTTTTTGGGTGAGATTTTAACACTTTCTCCGGTTTGTGTGCAAGTATTTCAAATAATTTTTTTGAATTTTTTGCTCTCCAGATCTTAAAAGCCCCGTAACTTTTTTTTCTCTCATTAGGCTTTTGAGGATTTTGAAAACGCTTAACGAGGATTTTGAGGATTTTCTCGTTAGTTCTGAGTGAATTGCCTCGTATGATAATTCTATCATCAGCTTATTCCCTGCTTTCTTCTCTTGCCCGAGCCTCGACACACTATTCTAGCTAGACATGGTTGTGGCTCAGAACACCGATGACCAAACGGATCTACTGCACCATCGAATCTCAAACTTTAACTCGCCAAAACTATTGTTTTTCATCCTGTAGTCCCATTTAGAATTACTAAACGCCCTTTTTGGGCCGAGATTTGTGAACGCTTTCATGGCGGTTTGTGTGCAAGTATTTCAAACCATACGGACCTAAAAATTAGAAGTCATTCCATCTTTATTCCCTAGAGTCTTCCAAGAGTTTTTCTAACCGCCCAATGGAGCACGTTATCATTCTTGTTAGTTTTGAGTGAATTCTCTGATGATAATTTTTCATCAGCTTGTTCCCTGCTTTTTCTCTAGCCCGAGAGCCTCGACACACTATTCTAGCTAGACATGGGTCCTGCTCAGAACACCTGATGACCAAATGGATCTACTGCACCATCGAATCTCAAACTTTAACTGCCAAAACTATTGTTTTTCATCTTGTAGTCCCTTTTAGAATTACTAAAGTCCTTTTTGGGTTGAGATTTTAACACTTTCTCCGGTTTGTGTGCAAGTATTTCAAATAATTTTTTTGAATTTTTTGCTCCAGATCTTAAAAGCCCCGTAACTTTTTTTTTCTCATAGGCTTTTGAGGATTTTGAAAACGCTTAACGAGGATTTTGAGGATTTTCTCGTTAGTTCTGAGTGAATTGCCTCGTATGATAATTCTATCATCAGCTTATTCCCTGCTTTTCTCTTTGCCCGAGCCTCGACACACTATTCTAGCTAGACATGGTTGTGGCTCAGAACACCGATGACCAAACGGATCTACTGCACCATCGAATCTCAAACTTTAACTCGCCAAAACTATTGTTTTTCATCCTGTAGTCCCATTTAGAATTACTAAACGCCCTTTTTGGGCCGAGATTTGTGAACGCTTTCAGGCGTTTGTGTGCAAGTATTTCAAACCATACGGACCTAAAAATTAGAAGTCATTCCATCTTTATTCCCTAGAGTCTTCCAAGAGTTTTTCTAAACCGCCCAATGGAGCACGTTATCATTCTTGTTAGTTTTGAGTGAATTCTCTATGATAATTTTTCATCAGCTTGTTCCCTGCTTTTCTTCTAGCCCGAGCCCGACACACTATTCTAGCTAGACATGGGTCCTGCTCAGAACACCGATGACCAAATGGATCTACTGCACCATCGAATCTCAAACTTTAACTGCCAAAACTATTGTTTTTCATCTTGTAGTCCCTTTTAGAATTACTAAAGTCCTTTTTGGGTTTAGATTTTAACACTTTCTCCGGTTTGTGCAAGTATTTCAAATAATTTTTTTGAATTTTTTTTTTTGCTCCAGATCTTAAAAGCCCCGTAAATTTTTTTTTCTCATAGGCTTTTGAGGATTTTGAAAACGCTTAACGAGGATTTTGAGGATTTTCTCGTTAGTTCTGAGTGAATTGCCTCGTATGATAATTCTATCATCAGCTTATTCCCTGCTTTCTTCTCTGCCCGAGCCTCGACACACTATTCTAGCTAGACATGGTTGTGGCTCAGAACACCGATGACCAAACGGATCTACTGCACCATCGAATCTCAAACTTTAACTCGCCAAAACTATTGTTTTTCATCCTGTAGTCCCATTTAGAATTACTAAACGCCCTTTTTGGGCCGAGATTTGTGAACGCTTTCATGCGTTTGTGTGCAAGTATTTCAAACCATACGGACCTAAAAATTAGAAGTCATTCCATCTTTATTCCCTAGAGTCTTCCAAGAGTTTTTCTAAACCGCCCAATGGAGCACGTTATCATTCTTGTTAGTTTTGAGTGAATTCTCGGTATGATAATTTTTCATCAGCTTGTTCCCTGCTTTTCTCTAGCCCGAGCCTCCTCGACACACTATTCTAGCTAGACATGGGTCCTGCTCAGAACACCGATGACCAAATGGATCTACTGCACCATCGAATCTCAAACTTTAACTGCCAAAACTATTGTTTTTCATCTTGTAGTCCCTTTTAGAATTACTAAAGTCCTTTTTGGGTTTAGATTTTAACACTTTCTCCGGTTTGTGTGCAAGTATTTCAAATAATTTTTTTGAATTTTTTGCTCCAGATCTTAAAAGCCCCGTGAACTTTTTTTTTTCTTAGGCTTTTGAGGATTTTGAAAACGCTTAACGAGGATTTTGAGGATTTTCTCGTTAGTTCTGAGTGAATTGCCTCGTATGATAATTCTATCATCAGCTTATTCCCTGCTTTTCTCTTGCCCGAGCCTCGACACACTATTCTAGCTAGACATGGTTGTGGCTCAGAACACCGATGACCAAACGGATCTACTGCACCATCGAATCTCAAACTTTAACTGCCAAAACTATTGTTTTTCATCCCAGAGTCCCATTTAGAATTACTAAACGCCCTTTTTGGGCCGAGATTTCAGAACGCTTTCATGGTTTGTGTGCAAGTATTTCAAACCATACGGACCTAAAAATTAGAAGTCATTCCATCTTTATTCCCTAGAGTCTTCCAAGAGTTTTTCTAAACCGCCCAATGGAGCACGTTATCATTCTTGTTAGTTTTGAGTGAATTCTCTCAGATGATAATTTTTCATCAGCTTGTTCCCTGCTTTCTTCTCTAGCCCGAGCCTCGACACACTATTCTAGCTAGACATGGGTCCTGCTCAGAACACCTGATGACCAAATGGATCTACTGCACCATCGAATCTCAAACTTTAACTCGCCAAAACTATTGTTTTTCATCTTGTAGTCCCTTTTAGAATTACTAAAGTCCTTTTTGGGTCCTTTAGATTTTAACACTTTCTCCGGTTTGTGTGCAAGTATTTCAAATAATTTTTTTTTTTGAATTTTTTGCTCTCCAGATCTTAAAAGCCCCGTAACTTTTTTTTTCTCATTAGGCTTTTGAGGATTTTGAAAACGCTTAACGAGGATTTTGAGGATTTTCTCGTTAGTTCTGAGTGAATTGCCTCGTATGATAATTCTATCATCAGCTTATTCCCTGCTTTCTTCTCTTGCCCGAGCCTCGACACACTATTCTAGCTAGACATGGTTGTGGCTCAGAACACCGATGACCAAACGGATCTACTGCACCATCGAATCTCAAACTTTAACTCGCCAAAACTATTGTTTTTCATCCTGTAGTCCCATTTAGAATTACTAAACGCCCTTTTTGGGCCGAGATTTCAGAACGCTTTCATGCGGTTTGTGCAAGTATTTCAAACCATACGGACCTAAAAATTAGAAGTCATTCCATCTTTATTCCCTAGAGTCTTCCAAGAGTTTTTCTAAACCGCCCAATGGAGCACGTTATCATTCTTGTTAGTTTTGAGTGAATTCTCGATGATAATTTTTCATCAGCTTGTTCCCTGCTTTCTTCTAGCCCGAGCCTCGACACACTATTCTAGCTAGACATGGGTCATGGGTCCGCTCAGAACACCTGATGACCAAATGGATCTACTGCACCATCGAATCTCAAACTTTAACTGCCAAAACTATTGTTTTTCATCTTGTAGTCCCTTTTAGAATTACTAAAGTCCTTTTTGGGTGAGATTTTAACACTTTCTCCGGTTTGTGTGCAAGTATTTCAAATAATTTTTTTGAATTTTTTGCTCCAGATCTTAAAAGCCCCGTAACTTTTTTTTCTCATAGGCTTTTGAGGATTTTGAAAACGCTTAACGAGGATTTTGAGGATTTTCTCGTTAGTTCTGAGTGAATTGCCTCGTATGATAATTCTATCATCGCTTATTCCCTGCTTTTCTCTTGCCCGAGCCTCGACACACTATTCTAGCTAGACATGGTTGTGGCTCAGAACACCGATGACCAAACGGATCTACTGCACCATCGAATCTCAAACTTTAACTGCCAAAACTATTGTTTTTCATCCTGTAGTCCCATTTAGAATTACTAAACGCCCTTTTTGGGCCGAGATTTGTGAACGCTTTCATGTTTTTGTGTGCAAGTATTTCAAACCATACGGACCTAAAAATTAGAAGTCATTCCATCTTTATTCCCTAGAGTCTTCCAAGAGTTTTTCTAAACCGCCCAATGGAGCACGTTATCATTCTTGTTAGTTTTGAGTGAATTCTCTGATGATAATTTTTCATCAGCTTGTTCCCTGCTTTCTTCTCTAGCCCGAGCCCCGACACACTATTCTAGCTAGACATGGGTCCTGCTCAGAACACCGATGACCAAATGGATCTACTGCACCATCGAATCTCAAACTTTAACTCGCCAAAACTATTGTTTTTCATCTTGTAGTCCCTTTTAGAATTACTAAAGTCCTTTTTGGGTGAGATTTTAACACTTTCTCCGGTTTGTGTGCAAGTATTTCAAATAATTTTTTTGAATTTTTTGCTCTCCAGATCTTAAAAGCCCCGTAACTTTTTTTTTTCTCTTAGGCTTTTTTGAGGATTTTGAAAACGCTTAACGAGGATTTTGAGGATTTTCTCGTTAGTTCTGAGTGAATTGCCTCGTATGATAATTCTATCATCAGCTTATTCCCTGCTTTTCTCTTGCCGAGCCTCACACACTATTCTAGCTAGACATGGTTGTGGCTCAGAACACCGATGACCAAACGGATCTACTGCACCATCGAATCTCAAACTTTAACTGCCAAAACTATTGTTTTTCATCCTGTAGTCCCATTTAGAATTACTAAACGCCCTTTTTGGGCCGAGATTTCAGAACGCTTTCGGCGTTTGTGTGCAAGTATTTCAAACCATACGGACCTAAAAATTAGAAGTCATTCCATCTTTATTCCCTAGAGTCTTCCAAGAGTTTTTCTAAACCGCCCAATGGAGCACGTTATCATTCTTGTTAGTTTTGAGTGAATTCTCAGTATGATAATTTTTCATCAGCTTGTTCCCTGCTTTCTTCTAGCCTGAGCCCGACACACTATTCTAGCTAGACATGGGTCTAGACATGGGTCTGCACAGAACACCTGATGACCAAATGGATCTACTGCACCATCGAATCTCAAACTTTAACTCGCCAAAACTATTGTTTTTCATCTTGTAGTCCCTTTAGAATTACTAAAGTCCTTTTTGGGAGATTTTAACACTTTCTCCGGTTTGTGTGCAAGTATTTCAAATAATTTTTTTGAATTTTTTGCTCTCCAGATCTTAAAAGCCCCGTAACTTTTTTTTTCTCATAGGCTTTTGAGGATTTTGAAAACGCTTAACGAGGATTTTGAGGATTTTCTCGTTAGTTCTGAGTGAATTGCCTCGTATGATAATTCTATCATCAGCTTATTCCCTGCTTTCTCTTGCCCGAGCCCGACACACACTATTCTAGCTAGACATGGTTGTGGCTCAGAACACCGATGACCAAACGGATCTACTGCACCATCGAATCTCAAACTTTAACTGCCAAAACTATTGTTTTTCATCCTGTAGTCCCATTTAGAATTACTAAACGCCCTTTTTGGGCCGAGATTTGTGAACGCTTTCATGGTTTGTGTGCAAGTATTTCAAACCATACGGACCTAAAAATTAGAAGTCATTCCATCTTTATTCCCTAGAGTCTTCCAAGAGTTTTTCTAAACCGCCCAATGGAGCACGTTATCATTCTTGTTAGTTTTGAGTGAATTCTCAGATGATAATTTTTCATCAGCTTGTTCCCTGCTTTTTCTAGCCCGAGCCTCGACACACTATTCTAGCTAGACATGGGTCCTGCTCAGAACACCTGATGACCAAATGGATCTACTGCACCATCGAATCTCAAACTTTAACGCCAAAACTATTGTTTTTCATCTTGTAGTCCCTTTTAGAATTACTAAAGTCCTTTTTGGGTGAGATTTTAACACTTTCTCCGGTTTGTGTGCAAGTATTTCAAATAATTTTTTTGAATTTTTTGCTCCAGATCTTAAAAGCCCCGTAACTTTTTTTTTCTCATAGGCTTTTGAGGATTTTGAAAACGCTTAACGAGGATTTTGAGGATTTTCTCGTTAGTTCTGAGTGAATTGCCTCGTATGATAATTCTATCATCAGTTATTCCCTGCTTTCTTCTCTTGCCCGAGCCTCACACACACTATTCTAGCTAGACATGGTTGTGGCTCAGAACACCGATGACCAAACGGATCTACTGCACCATCGAATCTCAAACTTTAACTGCCAAAACTATTGTTTTTCATCCCAGTAGTCCCATTTAGAATTACTAAACGCCCTTTTTGGGCCGAGATTTCAGAACGCTTTCGGTTTGTGTGCAAGTATTTCAAACCATACGGACCTAAAAATTAGAAGTCATTCCATCTTTATTCCCTAGAGTCTTCCAAGAGTTTTTCTAAACCGCCCAATGGAGCACGTTATCATTCTTGTTAGTTTTGAGTGAATTCTCTGTATGATAATTTTTCATCAGCTTGTTCCCTGCTTTCTTCTCTAGCCCGAGCCTCGACACACTATTCTAGCTAGACATGGGTCCTGCTCAGAACAGATGACCAAATGGATCTACTGCACCATCGAATCTCAAACTTTAACTGCCAAAACTATTGTTTTTCATCTTGTAGTCCCTTTTAGAATTACTAAAGTCCTTTTTGGGTTTAGATTTTAACACTTTCTCCGGTTTGTGTGCAAGTATTTCAAATAATTTTTTTGAATTTTTTGCTCCAGATCTTAAAAGCCCCGTAACTTTTTTTTTCTTAGGCTTTTGAGGATTTTGAAAACGCTTAACGAGGATTTTGAGGATTTTCTCGTTAGTTCTGAGTGAATTGCCTCGTATGATAATTCTATCATCAGCTTATTCCCTGCTTTCTTCTCTTTTGCCGAGCCTCGACACACTATTCTAGCTAGACATGGTTGTGGCTCAGAACACCATGACCAAACGGATCTACTGCACCATCGAATCTCAAACTTTAACTCGCCAAAACTATTGTTTTTCATCCTGTAGTCCCATTTAGAATTACTAAACGCCCTTTTTGGGCCGAGATTTGTGAACGCTTTCATGTTTTGTGTGCAAGTATTTCAAACCATACGGACCTAAAAATTAGAAGTCATTCCATCTTTATTCCCTAGAGTCTTCCAAGAGTTTTTCTAAACCGCCCAATGGAGCACGTTATCATTCTTGTTAGTTTTGAGTGAATTCTCAGTATGATAATTTTTCATCAGCTTGTTCCCTGCTTTCTTCTAGCCCGAGCCTCGACACACTATTCTAGCTAGACATGGGTCCTGCTCAGAACACCTGATGACCAAATGGATCTACTGCACCATCGAATCTCAAACTTTAACTCGCCAAAACTATTGTTTTTCATCTTGTAGTCCCTTTTAGAATTACTAAAGTCCTTTTTGGGTGAGATTTTAACACTTTCTCCGGTTTGTGTGCAAGTATTTCAAATAATTTTTTTGAATTTTTTGCTCTCCAGATCTTAAAAGCCCCGTAACTTTTTTTTTCTCATTAGGCTTTTGAGGATTTTGAAAACGCTTAACGAGGATTTTGAGGATTTTCTCGTTAGTTCTGAGTGAATTGCCTCGTATGATAATTCTATCATCAGCTTATTCCCTGCTTTTTCTCTTGCCCGAGCCTCGACACACTATTCTAGCTAGACATGGTTGTGGCTCAGAACACCGATGACCAAACGGATCTACTGCACCATCGAATCTCAAACTTTAACTCCAAAACTATTGTTTTTCATCCCAGTAGTCCCATTTAGAATTACTAAACGCCCTTTTTGGGCCGAGATTTGTGAACGCTTTCGGCGTTTTGTGTGCAAGTATTTCAAACCATACGGACCTAAAAATTAGAAGTCATTCCATCTTTATTCCCTAGAGTCTTCCAAGAGTTTTTCTAAACCGCCCAATGGAGCACGTTATCATTCTTGTTAGTTTTGAGTGAATTCTCTGATGATAATTTTTCATCAGCTTGTTCCCTGCTTTCTTCTCTAGCCCGAGCCTCGACACACTATTCTAGCTAGACATGGGTCCTGCTCAGAACACCTAACACCATGACCAAATGGATCTACTGCACCATCGAATCTCAAACTTTAACTGCCAAAACTATTGTTTTTCATCTTGTAGTCCCTTTAGAATTACTAAAGTCCTTTTTGGGTTTAGATTTTAACACTTTCTCCGGTTTGTGTGCAAGTATTTCAAATAATTTTTTTGAATTTTTTGCTCCAGATCTTAAAAGCCCCGTAACTTTTTTTTTTCTCATAGGCTTTTGAGGATTTTGAAAACGCTTAACGAGGATTTTGAGGATTTTCTCGTTAGTTCTGAGTGAATTGCCTCGTATGATAATTCTATCATCAGCTTATTCCCTGCTTTTCTCTTGCCCGAGCCTCGACACACTATTCTAGCTAGACATGGTTGTGGCTCAGAACACCGATGACCAAACGGATCTACTGCACCATCGAATCTCAAACTTTAACTCGCCAAAACTATTGTTTTTCATCCCGTAGTCCCATTTAGAATTACTAAACGCCCTTTTTGGGCCGAGATTTGTGAACGCTTTCATGCGGTTTGTGTGCAAGTATTTCAAACCATACGGACCTAAAAATTAGAAGTCATTCCATCTTTATTCCCTAGAGTCTTCCAAGAGTTTTTCTAAACCGCCCAATGGAGCACGTTATCATTCTTGTTAGTTTTGAGTGAATTCTCAGTATGATAATTTTTCATCAGCTTGTTCCCTGCTTTCTTCTCTAGCCCGAGCCCGACACACTATTCTAGCTAGACATGGGTCCTGCTCAGAACACCTGATGACCAAATGGATCTACTGCACCATCGAATCTCAAACTTTAACTCGCCAAAACTATTGTTTTTCATCTTGTAGTCCCTTTTAGAATTACTAAAGTCCTTTTTGGCCGAGATTTTAACACTTTCTCCGGTTTGTGTGCAAGTATTTCAAATAATTTTTTTGAATTTTTTGCTCCAGATCTTAAAAGCCCCGTAACTTTTTTTTTCTCATTAGGCTTTTGAGGATTTTGAAAACGCTTAACGAGGATTTTGAGGATTTTCTCGTTAGTTCTGAGTGAATTGCCTCGTATGATAATTCTATCATCAGCTTATTCCCTGCTTTCTTCTTGCCCGAGCCTCGACACACTATTCTAGCTAGACATGGTTGTGGCTCAGAACACCGATGACCAAACGGATCTACTGCACCATCGAATCTCAAACTTTAACTGCCAAAACTATTGTTTTTCATCCTGTAGTCCCATTTAGAATTACTAAACGCCCTTTTTGGGCCGAGATTTCAGTGAACGCTTTCAGTGTTTGTGTGCAAGTATTTCAAACCATACGGACCTAAAAATTAGAAGTCATTCCATCTTTATTCCCTAGAGTCTTCCAAGAGTTTTTCTAAACCGCCCAATGGAGCACGTTATCATTCTTGTTAGTTTTGAGTGAATTCTCAGATGATAATTTTTCATCAGCTTGTTCCCTGCTTTTTCTCTAGCCCGAGCCTCGACACACTATTCTAGCTAGACATGGGTCCGGGGTCTGAAACACCTGATGACCAAATGGATCTACTGCACCATCGAATCTCAAACTTTAACTGCCAAAACTATTGTTTTTCATCTTGTAGTCCCTTTAGAATTACTAAAGTCCTTTTTGGGTGAGATTTTAACACTTTCTCCGGTTTGTGTGCAAGTATTTCAAATAATTTTTTTGAATTTTTTGCTCCAGATCTTAAAAGCCCCGTAACTTTTTTTTTTTCATAGGCTTTTGAGGATTTTGAAAACGCTTAACGAGGATTTTGAGGATTTTCTCGTTAGTTCTGAGTGAATTGCCTCGTATGATAATTCTATCATCAGCTTTATTCCCTGCTTTTCTTCTTGCCCGAGCCTCGACACACTATTCTAGCTAGACATGGTTGTGGCTCAGAACACCTGATGACCAAACGGATCTACTGCACCATCGAATCTCAAACTTTAACTTTAACCAAAACTATTGTTTTTCATCCTGTAGTCCCATTTAGAATTACTAAACGCCCTTTTTGGGCCGAGATTTCAGAACGCTTTCATGCGTTTGTGTGCAAGTATTTCAAACCATACGGACCTAAAAATTAGAAGTCATTCCATCTTTATTCCCTAGAGTCTTCCAAGAGTTTTTCTAAACCGCCCAATGGAGCACGTTATCATTCTTGTTAGTTTTGAGTGAATTCTCAGATGATAATTTTTCATCAGCTTGTTCCCTGCTTTCTTCTAGCCCGAGCCTCGACACACTATTCTAGCTAGACATGGGTCCTGCTCAGAACACCTCGATGACCAAATGGATCTACTGCACCATCGAATCTCAAACTTTAACTCGCCAAAACTATTGTTTTTCATCTTGTAGTCCCTTTAGAATTACTAAAGTCCTTTTTGGGAGATTTTAACACTTTCTCCGGTTTGTGTGCAAGTATTTCAAATAATTTTTTTGAATTTTTTGCTCTCAGATCTTAAAAGCCCCGTAACTTTTTTTTTTTTTCATAGGCTTTTGAGGATTTTGAAAACGCTTAACGAGGATTTTGAGGATTTTCTCGTTAGTTCTGAGTGAATTGCCTCGTATGATAATTCTATCATCAGCTTATTCCCTGCTTTTCTCTTGCCCGAGCCTCGACACACTATTCTAGCTAGACATGGTTGTGGCTCAGAACACCGATGACCAAACGGATCTACTGCACCATCGAATCTCAAACTTTAACTGCCAAAACTATTGTTTTTCATCCTGTAGTCCCATTTAGAATTACTAAACGCCCTTTTTGGGCCGAGATTTGTGAACGCTTTCGTGTTTGTGCAAGTATTTCAAACCATACGGACCTAAAAATTAGAAGTCATTCCATCTTTATTCCCTAGAGTCTTCCAAGAGTTTTTCTAAACCGCCCAATGGAGCACGTTATCATTCTTGTTAGTTTTGAGTGAATTCTCTGATGATAATTTTTCATCAGCTTGTTCCCTGCTTTCTTCTCTAGCCCGAGCCCCGACACACTATTCTAGCTAGACATGGGTCCTGCTCAGAACACCTGATGACCAAATGGATCTACTGCACCATCGAATCTCAAACTTTAACTGCCAAAACTATTGTTTTTCATCTTGTAGTCCCTTTTAGAATTACTAAAGTCCTTTTTGGCCGAGATTTTAACACTTTCTCCGGTTTGTGTGCAAGTATTTCAAATAATTTTTTTGAATTTTTTGCTCCAGATCTTAAAAGCCCCGTGAATTTTTTTTTTCTCATAGGCTTTTGAGGATTTTGAAAACGCTTAACGAGGATTTTGAGGATTTTCTCGTTAGTTCTGAGTGAATTGCCTCGTATGATAATTCTATCATCAGCTTATTCCCTGCTTTCTTCTCTTGCCCGAGCCTCGACACACTATTCTAGCTAGACATGGTTGTGGCTCAGAACACCGATGACCAAACGGATCTACTGCACCATCGAATCTCAAACTTTAACTCGCCAAAACTATTGTTTTTCATCCCAGTAGTCCCATTTAGAATTACTAAACGCCCTTTTTGGGCCGAGATTTCAGAACGCTTTCGCGGTTTGTGTGCAAGTATTTCAAACCATACGGACCTAAAAATTAGAAGTCATTCCATCTTTATTCCCTAGAGTCTTCCAAGAGTTTTTCTAAACCGCCCAATGGAGCACGTTATCATTCTTGTTAGTTTTGAGTGAATTCTCTGTGATAATTTTTCATCAGCTTGTTCCCTGCTTTCTTCTCTAGCCCGAGCCTCGACACACTATTCTAGCTAGACATGGGTCCTGCTCAGAACACCGATGACCAAAAATGGATCTACTGCACCATCGAATCTCAAACTTTAACTCGCCAAAACTATTGTTTTTCATCTTGTAGTCCCTTTTAGAATTACTAAAGTCCTTTTTGGGTGAGATTTTAACACTTTCTCCGGTTTGTGTGCAAGTATTTCAAATAATTTTTTTGAATTTTTTGCTCCAGATCTTAAAAGCCCCGTAACTTTTTTTTCTTAGGCTTTTGAGGATTTTGAAAACGCTTAACGAGGATTTTGAGGATTTTCTCGTTAGTTCTGAGTGAATTGCCTCGTATGATAATTCTATCATCAGCTTATTCCCTGCTTTCTTCTTGCCCGAGCCTCGACACACTATTCTAGCTAGACATGGTTGTGGCTCAGAACACCGATGACCAAACGGATCTACTGCACCATCGAATCTCAAACTTTAACTCGCCAAAACTATTGTTTTTCATCCTGTAGTCCCATTTAGAATTACTAAACGCCCTTTTTGGGCCGAGATTTGTGAACGCTTTCATGGTTTGTGTGCAAGTATTTCAAACCATACGGACCTAAAAATTAGAAGTCATTCCATCTTTATTCCCTAGAGTCTTCCAAGAGTTTTTCTAAACCGCCCAATGGAGCACGTTATCATTCTTGTTAGTTTTGAGTGAATTCTCTGATGATGATAATTTTTCATCAGCTTGTTCCCTGCTTTCTTCTCTAGCCCGAGCCTCGACACACTATTCTAGCTAGACATGGGTCCTGCTCAGAACACCTGATGACCAAAAATGGATCTACTGCACCATCGAATCTCAAACTTTAACTGCCAAAACTATTGTTTTTCATCTTGTAGTCCCTTTTAGAATTACTAAAGTCCTTTTTGGGCCGAGATTTTAACACTTTCTCCGGTTTGTGTGCAAGTATTTCAAATAATTTTTTTGAATTTTTTGCTCTCCATCTTAAAAGCCCCGTAACTTTTTTTTTCTTATAGGCTTTTGAGGATTTTGAAAACGCTTAACGAGGATTTTGAGGATTTTCTCGTTAGTTCTGAGTGAATTGCCTCGTATGATAATTCTATCATCAGCTTATTCCCTGCTTTCTTCTCTTGCCCGAGCCTCACACACTATTCTAGCTAGACATGGTTGTGGCTCAGAACACCGATGACCAAACGGATCTACTGCACCATCGAATCTCAAACTTTAACTCGCCAAAACTATTGTTTTTCATCCCAGTAGTCCCATTTAGAATTACTAAACGCCCTTTTTGGCCGAGATTTCAGAACGCTTTCATGTGTTTGTGTGCAAGTATTTCAAACCATACGGACCTAAAAATTAGAAGTCATTCCATCTTTATTCCCTAGAGTCTTCCAAGAGTTTTTCTACCGCCCAATGGAGCACGCTATCATTCTTGTTAGTTTTGAGTGAATTCTCATGATAATTTTTCATCAGCTTGTTCCCTGCTTTCTTCTCTAGCCCGAACCGCCCAATGGAGCACGTTATCATTCTTGTTAGTTTTGAGTGAATTCTCAGATGATAATTTTTCATCAGCTTGTTCCCTGCTTTCTTCTCTAGCCCGAGCCTCGACACTATTCTAGCTAGACATGGGTCCTGCTCAGAACACCTGATGACCAAATGGATCTACTGCACCATCGAATCTCAAACTTTAACTCGCCAAAACTATTGTTTTTCATCTTGTAGTCCCTTTTAGAATTACTAAAGTCCTTTTTGGGTGAGATTTTAACACTTTCTCCGGTTTGTGTGCAAGTATTTCAAATAATTTTTTTGAATTTTTTGCTCTCCAGATCTTAAAAGCCCCGTAACTTTTTTTTTTTTCTCATAGGCTTTTGAGGATTTTGAAAACGCTTAACGAGGATTTTGAGGATTTTCTCGTTAGTTCTGAGTGAATTGCCTCGTATATGATAATTCTATCATCAGCTTATTCCCTGCTTTCTTCTCTTGCCCGAGCCTCGACACACTATTCTAGCTAGACATGGTTGTGGCTCAGAACACCTGATGACCAAACGGATCTACTGCACCATCGAATCTCAAACTTTAACTCGCCAAAACTATTGTTTTTCATCCTGTAGTCCCATTTAGAATTACTAAACGCCCTTTTTGGGCCGAGATTTCAGTGAACGCTTTCGGTTTGTGTGCAAGTATTTCAAACCATACGGACCTAAAAATTAGAAGTCATTCCATCTTTATTCCCTAGAGTCTTCCAAGAGTTTTTCTAAACCGCCCAATGGAGCACGTTATCATTCTTGTTAGTTTTGAGTGAATTCTCAGATGATAATTTTTCATCAGCTTGTTCCCTGCTTTCTCTCTAGCCCGAGCCTCGACACACTATTCTAGCTAGACATGGGTCCTGCTCAGAACACCTGATGACCAAATGGATCTACTGCACCATCGAATCTCAAACTTTAACTCGCCAAAACTATTGTTTTTCATCTTGTAGTCCCTTTTAGAATTACTAAAGTCCTTTTTGGGTTAGATTTTAACACTTTCTCCGGTTTGTGTGCAAGTATTTCAAATAATTTTTTTGAATTTTTTGCTCTCCATCTTAAAAGCCCCGTAACTTTTTTTTTCTCATAGGCTTTTGAGGATTTTGAAAACGCTTAACGAGGATTTTGAGGATTTTCTCGTTAGTTCTGAGTGAATTGCCTCGTATGATAATTCTATCATCAGCTTATTCCCTGCTTTCTTCTTTGCCCGAGCCTCGACACACTATTCTAGCTAGACATGGTTGTGGCTCAGAACACCGATGACCAAACGGATCTACTGCACCATCGAATCTCAAACTTTAACTGCCAAAACTATTGTTTTTCATCCTGTAGTCCCATTTAGAATTACTAAACGCCCTTTTTGGGCCGAGATTTGTGAACGCTTTCGCGGTTTGTGTGCAAGTATTTCAAACCATACGGACCTAAAAATTAGAAGTCATTCCATCTTTATTCCCTAGAGTCTTCCAAGAGTTTTTCTAAACCGCCCAATGGAGCACGTTATCATTCTTGTTAGTTTTGAGTGAATTCTCAGATGATAATTTTTCATCAGCTTGTTCCCTGCTTTCTTCTAGCCCGAGCCTCGACACACTATTCTAGCTAGACATGGGTCCTGCTCAGAACACACTGATGACCAAATGGATCTACTGCACCATCGAATCTCAAACTTTAACTCGCCAAAACTATTGTTTTTCATCTTGTAGTCCCTTTTAGAATTACTAAAGTCCTTTTTGGGCCGAGATTTTAACACTTTCTCCGGTTTGTGTGCAAGTATTTCAAATAATTTTTTTGAATTTTTTGCTCTCAGATCTTAAAAGCCCCGTAACTTTTTTTTCTCATTAGGCTTTTGAGGATTTTGAAAACGCTTAACGAGGATTTTGAGGATTTTCTCGTTAGTTCTGAGTGAATTGCCTCGTATGATAATTCTATCATCAGCTTATTCCCTGCTTTTCTCTTGCCCGAGCCTCGACCACTATTCTAGCTAGACATGGTTGTGGCTCAGAACACCTGATGACCAAACGGATCTACGCACCATCGAATCTCAAACTTTAACGCCAAAACTATTGTTTTTCATCCCAGTAGTCCCATTTAGAATTACTAAACGCCCTTTTTGGGCCGAGATTTCAGAACGCTTTCAGGCGGTTTGTGTGCAAGTATTTCAAACCATACGGACCTAAAAATTAGAAGTCATTCCATCTTTATTCCCTAGAGTCTTCCAAGAGTTTTTCTAAACCGCCCAATGGAGCACGTTATCATTCTTGTTAGTTTTGAGTGAATTCTCTCATGATGATAATTTTTCATCAGCTTGTTCCCTGCTTTCTTCTCTAGCCCGAGCCTCGACACACTATTCTAGCTAGACATGGGTCCTGCTCAGAACACCTGATGACCAAATGGATCTACTGCACCATCGAATCTCAAACTTTAACTCGCCAAAACTATTGTTTTTCATCTTGTAGTCCCTTTTAGAATTACTAAAGTCCTTTTTGGGTGAGATTTTAACACTTTCTCCGGTTTGTGTGCAAGTATTTCAAATAATTTTTTTGAATTTTTTGCTCTCCAGATCTTAAAAGCCCCGTAACTTTTTTTCTCTCATTAGTCTTTTGAGGATTTTGAAAACGTTTAACGAGGATTTTGAGGATTTTCTGTTAGTTTTGAGTGAATTTTCTCGATATGATAATTCTATCATCAGTTTATTCCCTGCTTCTTCTCTTGCCTGAGCCTGACACACTATTCTAGCTAGACATGGTTGTGGCTCGGAACACCTGATGACCAAACGGATCTACGGCACCATCGAATCTCAAACTTTAACTCGCCAAAACTATTGTTTTTCATCCTGTAGTCCCATTTAGAATTACTAAACGCCCTTTTTGGGCCGAGATTTCAGAACGCTTTCGTGTTTGTGCAAGTATTTCAAACCATACGGACCTAAAAATTAGAAGTCATTCCATCTTTATTCCCTAGAGTCTTCCAAGAGTTTTTCTAAACCGCCCAATGGAGCACGTTATCATTCTTGTTAGTTTTGAGTGAATTTCTCAGATGATAATTTTTCATCAGCTTGTTCCCTGCTTTCTCTCTAGCCCGAGCCCCGACACACTATTCTAGCTAGACATGGGTCCTGCTCAGAACACCGATGACCAAATGGATCTACTGCACCATCGAATCTCAAACTTTAACTGCCAAAACTATTGTTTTTCATCTTGTAGTCCCTTTTAGAATTACTAAAGTCCTTTTTGGGCCGAGATTTTAACACTTTCTCCGGTTTGTGTGCAAGTATTTCAAATAATTTTTTTGAATTTTTTGCTCTCCAGATCTTAAAAGCCCCGTAACTTTTTTTTCTCTCTCATAGGCTTTTGAGGATTTTGAAAACGCTTAACGAGGATTTTGAGGATTTTCTCGTTAGTTCTGAGTGAATTGCCTCGTATGATAATTCTATCATCAGCTTATTCCCTGCTTTTCTTCTCCCGCCCGAGCCTCGACACACTATTCTAGCTAGACATGGTTGTGGCTCAGAACACCTGATGACCAAACGGATCTACTGCACCATCGAATCTCAAACTTTAACTCGCCAAAACTATTGTTTTTCATCCCAGTAGTCCCATTTAGAATTACTAAACGCCCTTTTTTGGCCGAGATTTCAGAACGCTTTCATGGTTTGTGTGCAAGTATTTCAAACCATACGGACCTAAAAATTAGAAGTCATTCCATCTTTATTCCCTAGAGTCTTCCAAGAGTTTTTCTAAACCGCCCAATGGAGCACGTTATCATTCTTGTTAGTTTTGAGTGAATTCTCTCGGATGATAATTTTTCATCAGCTTGTTCCCTGTTTCTTCTCTAGCCTGAGCCTGACACACTATTCTAGCTAGACATGGGTCTTGCTCATAACACCTGATGACCAAATGGATCTACTGCACCATCGAATCTCAAACTTTAACTGCCAAAACTATTGTTTTTCATCTTGTAGTCCCTTTTAGAATTACTAAAGTCCTTTTTTGGGCCGAGATTTCAACACTTTCTCCGGTTTGTGTGCAAGTATTTCAAATAATTTTTTTGAATTTTTTGCTCCAGATCTTAAAAGCCCCGTAAATTTTTTTTCTCTCATAGGCTTTTGAGGATTTTGAAAACGCTTAACGAGGATTTTGAGGATTTTCTCGTTAGTTCTGAGTGAATTGCCTCGTATGATAATTCTATCATCAGCTTATTCCCTGCTTTTCTCTTGCCCGAGCCTCGACACACTATTCTAGCTAGACATGGTTGTGGCTCAGAACACCGATGACCAAACGGATCTACTGCACCATCGAATCTCAAACTTTAACTCGCCAAAACTATTGTTTTTCATCCTGTAGTCCCATTTAGAATTACTAAACGCCCTTTTTGGGCCGAGATTTGTGAACGCTTTCATGGTTTGTGTGCAAGTATTTCAAACCATACGGACCTAAAAATTAGAAGTCATTCCATCTTTATTCCCTAGAGTCTTCCAAGAGTTTTTCTAAACCGCCCAATGGAGCACGTTATCATTCTTGTTAGTTTTGAGTGAATTCTCAGATGATAATTTTTCATCAGCTTGTTCCCTGCTTTCTTCTAGCCTCGAGCCTCGACACACTATTCTAGCTAGACATGGGTCCTGCTCAGAACACCTGATGACCAAATGGATCTACTGCACCATCGAATCTCAAACTTTAACTCGCCAAAACTATTGTTTTTCATCTTGTAGTCCCTTTTAGAATTACTAAAGTCCTTTTTGGGCCGAGATTTTAACACTTTCTCCGGTTTGTGTGCAAGTATTTCAAATAATTTTTTTGAATTTTTTGCTCCAGATCTTAAAAGCCCCGTAACTTTTTTTTCTCGTAGGCTTTTGAGGATTTTGAAAACGCTTAACGAGGATTTTGAGGATTTTCTGTTAGTTCTGAGTGAATTGCCTCGTATGATAATTCTATCATCAGCTTATTCCCTGCTTTTCTCTTGCCCGAGCCTCGACACACTATTCTAGCTAGACATGGTTGTGGCTCAGAACACCGATGACCAAACGGATCTACTGCACCATCGAATCTCAAACTTTAACTGCCAAAACTATTGTTTTTCATCCCAGTAGTCCCATTTAGAATTACTAAACGCCCTTTTTGGGCCGAGATTTGTGAACGCTTTCAGGGTTTTGTGCAAGTATTTCAAACCATACGGACCTAAAAATTAGAAGTCATTCCATCTTTATTCCCTAGAGTCTTCCAAGAGTTTTTCTAAACCGCCCAATGGAGCACGTTATCATTCTTGTTAGTTTTGAGTGAATTCTCGATGATAATTTTTCATCAGCTTGTTCCCTGCTTTCTTCTAGCCCGAGCCTCGACACACTATTCTAGCTAGACATGGGTCCTGCTCAGAACACCTGATGACCAAATGGATCTACTGCACCATCGAATCTCAAACTTTAACTCGCCAAAACTATTGTTTTTCATCTTGTAGTCCCTTTTAGAATTACTAAAGTCCTTTTTGGGCCGAGATTTTAACACTTTCTCCGGTTTGTGTGCAAGTATTTCAAATAATTTTTTTGAATTTTTTGCTCCAGATCTTAAAAGCCCTGAAACTTTTTTTTTCTGTTAGGCTTTTGAGGATTTTGAAAACGCTTAACGAGGATTTTGAGGATTTTCTCGTTAGTTCTGAGTGAATTGCCTCGTATGATAATTCTATCATCAGCTTATTCCCTGCTTTCTTCTTTGCCCGAGCCCCGACACACTATTCTAGCTAGACATGGTTGTGGCTCAGAACACCGATGACCAAACGGATCTACTGCACCATCGAATCTCAAACTTTAACTCGCCAAAACTATTGTTTTTCATCCCAGTAGTCCCATTTAGAATTACTAAACGCCCTTTTTGGGCCGAGATTTCAGTGAACGCTTTCATGTTTGTGTGCAAGTATTTCAAACCATACGGACCTAAAAATTAGAAGTCATTCCATCTTTATTCCCTAGAGTCTTCCAAGAGTTTTTCTAAACCGCCCAATGGAGCACGTTATCATTCTTGTTAGTTTTGAGTGAATTCTCAGTATGATAATTTTTCATCAGCTTGTTCCCTGCTTTCTTCTCTAGCCCGAGCCTCGACACACTATTCTAGCTAGACATGGGTCCTGCTCAGAACACCGATGACCAAATGGATCTACTGCACCATCGAATCTCAAACTTTAACTCGCCAAAACTATTGTTTTTCATCTTGTAGTCCCTTTTAGAATTACTAAAGTCCTTTTTGGGTTAGATTTTAACACTTTCTCCGGTTTGTGTGCAAGTATTTCAAATAATTTTTTTGAATTTTTTGCTCTCCAGATCTTAAAAGCCCTGAACTTTTTTTTTTTCTCATTAGGCTTTTGAGGATTTTGAAAACGCTTAACGAGGATTTTGAGGATTTTCTCGTTAGTTCTGAGTGAATTGCCTCGTATGATAATTCTATCATCAGCTTATTCCCTGCTTTCTTCTCTTGCCCGAGCCTCGACACACTATTCTAGCTAGACATGGTTGTGGCTCAGAACACCGATGACCAAACGGATCTACTGCACCATCGAATCTCAAACTTTAACTCGCCAAAACTATTGTTTTTCATCCTGTAGTCCCATTTAGAATTACTAAACGCCCTTTTTGGGCCGAGATTTGTGAACGCTTTCATGGTTTTGTGCAAGTATTTCAAACCATACGGACCTAAAAATTAGAAGTCATTCCATCTTTATTCCCTAGAGTCTTCCAAGAGTTTTTCTAAACCGCCCAATGGAGCACGTTATCATTCTTGTTAGTTTTGAGTGAATTCTCAGTATGATAATTTTTCATCAGCTTGTTCCCTGCTTTTTTTCTAGCCCGAGCCTCGACACACTATTCTAGCTAGACATGGGTCCTGCTCAGAACACCGATGACCAAATGGATCTACTGCACCATCGAATCTCAAACTTTAACTGCCAAAACTATTGTTTTTCATCTTGTAGTCCCTTTTAGAATTACTAAAGTCCTTT